>JAPQNM010002129.1:10000-17500 GCA_029783475.1 Metacarcinus magister | reverse complement strand
AAACTGTTTAAAGGATGAGCTATGTAGAAATGCTTGAGTATAGCTAACACACACACACACACACACACACACACTCACACACACTCTCTCTCTCTCTCTCTCTCTCTCTCTCTCTCTCTCTCTCTCTCTCTCTCTCTCTCTCTCTCTCTCTCTCTCTCTCTCTCTCTCTCTCTCTCTCTCTCTCTCTCTCTTTTTTCTGCATAATAGGAAACTTTGACGTTCTCTCGGAGCAGCGAATGTCACAACAAAACGTATCTATCCGTGCGTAAGATTCATGTCTAGGAAGGTTAAGCGGTTTTTGCGGCCTCGTTAAAAATGCCGAAAGACAAAGACGTCTGGTAAAAAAGAGCGTACAAATATTTTTCCCATTTCGGTTTTTCTTTTGTCTCTCTTGAGGAATACGTTTCAGCCGCATCCGTTTGAGGCAATGTATATCTAATTTCAGTCCTTTTGAAGGAGCGGAGCTGGATTGGGAGACTCGTAGGATAAAGGTTATGTAGTATTATTTTCTTTTTATTTCCTGGCTGTCTTTGTTTCGGTTTTATTTTCGCAAAGGAGAAAAGGTGGAGAAAGTTTTAAATTTTCGTGTTTGTTGTCGGCAGCTCACAGCCAGACTCCGCCTCCTTGCTCTTTACTGCCGGGCGTACGAAGTTTTCTATTAGCCATAAACTTCAGATTAACTGGCAGTCTTGTGAGGCCTGAGCACTACTAAGTTACAAAAATTTCGTCCCTAAGTCACTCTCGGAGCTGAAAAAAAAGAAGCACAAGTGTATAGCTGCGCCGTTTACTTTTCTTTTTTCTATTTTTTTATTATCTTCGTAGTGATAATTTGTTGTTCGCATACCAGCTTTATTATTTTTTTTACACCCATGAGTACGTACAAGTACAAGTCTGCACGAGCCTTATTTTTTCCCACTTTTCCTAACCTTTTTTTTTTGCCGCCCACAAAGGAATGTATGTAGTGAAGCATATATAACATACGGGAGATGTAAAAAGGTATCCTGTTAGTTTGACGGAGCGCGCTATTGCTGTTCCCGCGCTTTCCTGTTCCCGCGCTTTCCTGTTCCCGCGCTTTCCTGTTCCCGCGCTTTCCTGTTCCCGCGTTTTCCTGTTCCCGCGCTTTCCTGTTCCCGCGCTTTCCTGTTCCCGCGCTTTCCTGTTCCCGCGCTTTCCTGTTCCCGCGTTTTCCTGTTCCTGCGCTTTCCTGTTCCCGTGTTTTCCTGTTCCCGCGCTTTCCTGTTCCCGGGCTTTCCTGTTCCCGGGCTTTCCTGTTCCCGCGCTTTCCTGTTCCCGCGCTTTCCTGTTCCCGCGCTTTCCTCTTCCCGCGTTTTGCTATCGGGGCGTTGTTCATCCTGGGAAGCAAGCAAGCAAGTAGGGAGAGACTATGCTTATCGCGGCTGTTCGTCCTGATGGTGAACAAGGGGGTCTGCCTCATGGGATTCCCTCCTCTGACTTACTGTGAATAAAATTACACTTAGTGCCGGTGCCTCCTGCAAGTAACAGCAATACACAACCACTCTCTGTCACGATAACCGGACGAACCCCAACAATATCGTAAATACCGGCTCCGCACACCGACTCCGGATGTTCGTAACGTATCCGTGTGAATGATGATGTCCGCGAGTGTTACCTGTCAGCCATATCTACCTGTTTGATGAAGAGGTAATCTGATTTTTTTATTGGTTTATATATTTCTCTCTCTCTCTCTCTCTCTCTCTCTCTCTCTCTCTCTCTCTCTCTCTCTCTCTCTCTCTCTCTCTCTCTCTCTCTCTCTCTCTCTCTCGTTGACAGTTTTATGTGTGTTGTGTTTTATTTTGGTGGTCCGTGGTCTGTTGTCTTAAGGTTCGTGGTGTATCATGTGGTTTAATAATTTGAGGGAGGGTGAGGGTGAGGGGAGGATGAGGGGGAATTATTAAAATTGTTAGTGTTTGTGGGAATGTCTGCCAGGTTGTAAGGGTGAGATGTGGAGGTAGCTGTCAAATAATGTCCGGCAGGGAGCTCCACACACACACACACACACACACACACCACACACACACACACACACACACCACACACACCACACACACACACACACACACACACACACACACACACACACACACACACACACACACACTACCCCTGTCTCATACACTCTTGTAAATCTCCTCCTCTTGCTCTTGTGTCCTCCTACTCCTTCTCTTACTCCTCCTCCTCTTCCTCCTCCTCCTCTTCCTCACTAAATCAAGCTTCGGGTCACGGCGCGTCACCCCACCTAACACCCACCCTCAGACTGTGACCTAATTTCCCATCACCACTATTACTGACTTCGCAGAGACGTCCACCCGAGCAGCCTTCACACGCCCTCGAATTCTCGGTCTTTTTCGTGCCACACCTACAAGCGCTGTCAATTAGCAGGGTGTAAATAAGGAGTGTTGCACGTGAGAGGCTGTCATGATAGCCTGTGCCCCCGTGGAGGTTCTCGCATGTGTAATAAATAGCAAATAGGTGAGACGTGGTGTGTAGTGGTATGTGTGCTGTCCGCTGATATACGTTAGAGTGTGGTGTGGTGTGTTGTGGTGTGGTGTGGTGTGGTGTGGTAGTGTTCTGTGGCTTCTTCATGTGATGTAGTGTTGTGTTTATGTGGTGATGTGGTGTGGAATATTGTTTGGGGATGTTTAAGTGTGTGCATGTGTGCTGAGTTTAATGCATCTATCCATTAGTTTTCATTGTAATTCAGCGTTGATCTAGAGGTGATAAATATTAACGTTCACACACACACACACACACACACACACACACACACACACACACACACACACACACACACACACACACACACACACACACACACACACACACACACACACACACACACACACACACACACACACACACACACACACACACACACACACACACACACACACATGAGAGAGAGAGAGAGTAAAAAAAGAAGAATCATATATCGTGGCATGCGGCGAGACTTATAATCATAGAATGCTAAGTTTGGGTGTAGATATTGCAAAGTTTAAGTTTATAACAAGGCCGCCGCTGCAGCATCGGCGTCCACCTCAGTAACGAAGCATCTCTGACAGAATCGAAGCAGCAACAAAAAACAGAGATATATTTTTCCAGAGACTGTCCACTGTCCGCGCTCTGTCTGTCTGCCTCAAGTAACAAGTCAGCAAGGGAAACGCAGTCGCTCTAGATCGTCCCTGGAGAAAAAAAACGTAAAAAAAAACCTCCAAAAAAGTATAAAAAAAAAACGCAACAATTAGAGAAGTTACATCGATGCGCGTGTGCAATTTCGTAAATTAACCCAGCGGCCGGATGCGTGAGTTCGTGGACAGGATGGTTGAGTATCCAACAGCGACGGTACCAGCGGCAGGAACAGCGACAGCAACAGCGGTGGTTGTGGTTGTGGTTGTGGTGGTGGTGGTGGTGGTGGTGGTGGTGGTGAGGGATGTTGCAGGCAGACCAAGACGAAGCATCCAACTAATGCTAAAGTTAACCAATATCGCTGCCATCCATCCATGACTGACCACCCATTAAGAAGCATCATTTACATCACCCAATACCAGCACACACACCCACCCTCCACCCTTCACCCACACCCTCCACCCTCCACCCTCCACCCTCCACCCTCCACCCTCGAAACACCGGCTGCATGACAACTCGCTGCTCCACAACCAGGCAAAAGGGAATGAAAAACGTGAAACTAAAACCTAAACTCGGAACACCTCATTTTTCAACCTGTTCGGTTTGGCTATGACTTCGCCTTCACCCCTAACCCCCTCCTCGCCCCTCCCTGCCCCTCCCCGCCCCACTATCCGTTTTCTTTCCTTACACAAATTTGAATGGAGGTATAACTTAAGATTTTTTTTCAAGCGTTCCTTAAGAAATGTAAGTATATAACATCACAAGGACTGACTACCTGTATTGTATCTGTCCTTAAGGATGACCGCCTCACCCCCAGAGAAGGTATAGAAGCATTCACTCGTTGCTTGTAAAGGAAACATTATATTCCATCAATTTGTATATATATATTTTATTCTTTTTCGGTAACTACAAACGCCCTTATGACGTCAACTAAAGGTAACGCATTCTATATAATGATAGATGAATGCGTTTCCCTTCTATTTTCTTTTATATTTAATTTCTTTTTTTTTTTAACATATCATTTTACTTTCTATTTCAGTTCATCCTTTAATGGTTGATGGTATATAGTATGAATGAGCCTTTTTTTTTTTTTTTATGTATGTATTTCCAGCACAGTTAACAGTTGAAGAATAAAATGATGCGTGAATGTAAATAACGCTTTTCATCCATTTTCTTTCACGGGAGAGAGAAGAGAAAAAAAAGTTCAGAGTAAACTTAGCTAAATGAGAGTTTCCGTTGAAGGATCTGGAAAAATTATCTCAGACCTGGTTTCACTTCCTCGTATATATATATATTGGCCTCTGGAATGACTTTCTTTTTCTTCTTTTTGTATTCATTCACTATCTAACAAAGAAGGAATTGTTTTTTTTTTCTTTCTTTCTTTCGTTTAATTTATTCGGTACTTTCCGGGAGCGACTCTGATGCAACTAACCTTTTATCTTTTTTTCTTTTTTTTTATTGCTGCTTTAATTTGAATACACAAAAAAGAAAGGATAGGAAAGGAAAGGAAACAGTTAAACCGAAGTTCCTAAAAACAAAATACGTAGTGAAATAATAGTAGTAGTAATAGCAAAAGTAGTAGTAGTAGTAGTAGTAGTAGTAGTAGTAGTAGTGGTGAAGAAAAAAAAGAGACAAAGCGAGAACGAAAAAAAGAGAGCGAAAAAAACAGAAAGAAAGAGAGAAAGAATGATGTCAAGGTCAGAATTTCCTTTTATCTTTTTTTTTCCACAACTTCCAAGATCACCTCCCCCTTTATACACCCCCCATACTCCCTCCCCCCCCTACTACCACCACCACCACCACAACCACCACCACCACCACCACCACCACCACCACCACCACCACCACCGCCACCACCACCATCACCATCACCACCACCACCACCACCACCACCACCACCACTACAAACTTCGAATGGATCAAACTTCACCGCCTCATTAACTTAACGTACCTTACAGAGAATTAATGCAATTGCCCCAAACTTCCTCCACTTGAGCCTTCCCTCTGCGTGACGGAACAGGATGTGAGAACGAGGGAAACTACTGTAAACGAGTGATAATTAGAGGGAAAGAAAGTAGAGAGGGAAAAAAAGAATGAAAAGGAATGAACGTAACTGCTGATTTTAAGCTTAATTTCCATTGACTAAGTTTAATATTTCTGATTTTTATTTATTTTTTTTTTTTCGTTAAGTTTCCCCTCAGATTTGCACTTTAAGATGTGGGTTTTTTTTTGGGGGGGGGAGGGGTAAGGTTTTGTACATGGTGTGAATGTGTGATTTCCTGTTTCAGTACTCAAGGAAAGTGTAAAATGATCCTGTGTTTAATTTATTTTCCATTTTTCTACTTTTATACTTGGAAAAATCTTATGAGACTTGACTTATATTCTTTCCCTTTCTTTATTTACCCTTTATTTCTCTCTCTCACTCTTTTTTTCCCCGAAGTTCTAAGGGTTATTTAATGTATCTATTTTACATTTTTGCTTAAACTCACAATTACTTACAATGAAAGAATGAAATGTAGTTTAGGTAATGTATTTTTCTTCCTCTTGTCTAATGTACGTTTCACTATCTTTCTGAGTCATTGAAAATCTCTTCGTTATCTTGAAAGCTTACACCAGCCTGACTTCTCCTCCTCCTCCTCTTCCTCTTCCTCCTCCTCCTCCTCCTCCTCCTCCTCCTCCTCCTCCTCCTCCCCCTTCCCCTCCTCCTCCTCCTCCTCCTCCTCCTCCTCCTCCTCCTCCTCCTCCTCCTCCTCCTCCTCCTCCTCCTCCTCTTCGTGATCTAGGAAGAGAAGAGAAGAGCAATCTGCTTCTCTTTCCGCTTCCTGACGATTGACTCTGAAAAGCAAAGCATCAAGACATTCCTTAAGCTTTCAGCACACCTGCTTGCCTTGAGAGAGAATGAGAGAGAGAGAGAGAGAGAGAGAGAGAGAGAGAGAGAGAGAGAGAGAGAGAGAGAGAGAGAGAGAGAGAGAGAGAGAGAGAGAGAGAGAGAGAGAGAGAGAGAGAGAGAGATACTGACTGACTGACTGACTGGGTTAAAAAGAAAAAGCTGATGTTTTGTAATAATTATCGTCTTCAGATAGCATCCTTTTCATCTTTTTTTTTATCAGGTAAATGAAACACACGTCTCATACCTACCTGTACGTACCCAGCTTGTCATACGTATGGTAGCCTTGCCTTGATTACCTGTGTGTTTGCAGGTAAATGGGTAATTATCGCGTGATGGAGTGCTGTTTGTCGAGCATTTACCTGCAGGTGGCATCCGTACAGGTATTCTCGTCTAGAGGATCATTGACCGGGGCAAGAGTCACAGATTTCCCTCATGACCAATTGAGGCTCTTAAATGGTGCACTAAGGCTGTGGGAATAGTGCGAAGGGGGAAAGGTGAGGGAGCGAAGGACGGTTGGAGGGACGGAGAGGGAAGGAAAGGAAGGAGGGATGGATGGAGTGAAGGAGAGGGAAGGAAAGGAAGGAGGGATGGTTGGAGTAAAGGAGAGGGAAGGAAAGGATGGAGGGATGGTTGGAGAAAAGGAAAGGAAGGAGAGATGGTTGGAGGGAAGGAGAGGGAAGGAGGGATGGTTGGAGGGAAAGGAGAGACTGAAGAGAATTAATAGTGAGTAAGGATTTTGAAGCAAAGTGTTGAGGGAAGCAGTGGAGGAGGGAACAGGATGTGAAAGGGAAACGTTGCAGCTTGAACGTTGTGTGTTTTGTGTGATCTCAGGAAAGGCCATTGATCTGTATCGATGTTTATAAAGGGAGTGTATATATAGACTGAAGCAGGTATAGAGTGATAAGATTTTTATAGGTAAGCAGATGGTGTTATGGATAATATCTCCAAAACATACTGTAATCCGTTCCAAAATTATTCAAAGCTTCTGTGAGCGTCCGAGTTTTGTCCCTAAAAAGGAAAAAGTCATAGTTACAAAGGACTTATTGTTTCATGATATTTGCTCTGTTTTTCGAGACTCGTATCCTTCTATGAATTTCGTATTTTCTTCCTAGTCTATCACATATAGTGTTTTGCAGCCGGCTGTGCGTTGACCAAAAGCAAAACCTCACTTTCCGCTTCGAATCCAATCACTCCGACCCAGATCTCGGAGCAGCAGTCCATCCCGACCTCATGAACCAGTTGCATGATTACCCGAAATCAAATGACGATGGCGAACGATCAAAGCCAATGTTTCTTTATTCTTTTATTCTGATTATTGGAAAGCAAAGGTTTGATACAGTAGTTTTTTTTTTCTCTTTGTTTCGTCGGCAGCTTCGCTTACTGAGGCGCGCGGACGTGGCTGGCCGTTGATCCGATGCTTCGATCTCTTTCCCTTAGTTCTCCGGGACCTTTGTTGTCTTCTTTCC
>JAPQNM010002128.1:30000-32253 GCA_029783475.1 Metacarcinus magister | reverse complement strand
GCGGAGGGAACCCCACGTCTGCTGATTAGGGTTTGTTTTTTTTATGGATGTTTTTTTTAGGGGGAAGTGAGGCCAAAAAAACAAATATTGGGGTTTGGGGGTTCTCCTAGTCTCCGTCTCTCCGACCCTAGTACACCCCACAAGGGTTGTTTTTTTTTTTTTTTTAATTTGGGCCGGTGCCGCGTATCCGCCTTCTTGCACCGTTCCTTCATCACTCGCACACCTACCCAAACCTGCCGCACGTCGCTACGTCTCCCGGTCTTTCTTTGCCTTCATCCACCCGACTCGCCGTCTATTGCTATTTTTTGATAATATTCCTTTCTATAAATGGTAGCTGAACGCATAGTTCGTTACTTAGCGAATATAGGCAGATTGGAAAAATAATTAAAAAAAAAAAAAAATAAAGATGCAGGTGGGTTATGGTAGAGCGTTTTATTATGAGATGGTGCGGGGTATGTCAAGAGACCTAGTTTTCAGATGAGTTTTAGTATTGTACCAGACGGAGGTAGAGAGTAGATAGGAGAGATGTCACGGTTCCAGAGGTTCTTACTAGTCTTTTAGAAATGGAAGAAAGGTGGGTTGTTTACGAAAAGAAAAGTTCAGTTAGAGAACAAGGGGAGTGAAGAAAAGAGAATTAGGAAGAAAGTGGTAAAGGAAATAAGATAGATAAGGTAGAAAAATGAAAAAGGTGAAGATTTGTAGAAAGAAGATAAGCTTTTGTTTGAAGAAAAGAGATAAGCAAAAGAAAAGAAGAAAGGTGAAGACAGAAAGGTGTGAAAGATATTCTGGGTCAACTCTTTGGCAAATCTAAGCTATTAATTAAGACTGCACTTATTAATGCGGAGATAACTCGTCAGAAACAAGAATAGTGATCGTGGAGACACGAGTTTAGGGATAGGAATTATCGTTTTTTTTTTTTTTTTTATGTATAGAATATCCGTGTTTGCCCAAGCGATGTTGGAGCGGGCGGAGCGAGGGGAAGCATATGGAAGCATTGCACAGTTAAATTGCAATGTTAGCAAGCGTTACACAGGGAGATGAGGAATAGTTGCGGGGGAGGTTGAGGAAAGGTGGGGAAATAAGCGAAGGAAGGGGGATGGATATGGAGGAGCGAGGAGGAGGAGGATGGGAGAAGCCACAAGGAGGGGCGGATTTTAACAAGAATTAATCTTTTAAACATAATGGAAGCATGGCAGTGGAAAAGAAGCATTGCCATTGTTCTATGTTTAGTTCAGTTAGACATAAGTTTAATTTTCAGGAAAAGAGCAAAAAAAAGACCTGCGTTTCAGTAATCAACCCCCCTTCGGCTTTTTTGTTGTGTGCGAGCCGAAAAAACGGGGGGGGGTGGTGGCCCCAGGGCGGGGGGGAATCTGACTGGCCTCCCATTATTTATATCATCCTGGGGGCATTTCTCTTACCCTGAATAAGCCATAGGTTCAGTCAGCACCGGGCGAAAGTTAACAAGAACCTAACCGGTTTAATTATAAATTAAAAAAAAATATCAAGAGATTGCCTTATCATGGCGGCTGAGGTGTATAGTTAGAAGTGTGTGATCGGAGTGAGTGTCGGAGTATAAGTGTAAAACCATACGCGTAGGTGTAAAGGAGTCGTAAGGGTTGAAAGACAGTCAGGTATAGAGGAGGGGGAGGTATGTATCCGTGTAGTCATGATACAACGAAAAGCTTTCACACAATCGTATGTTTTGCGTAGAGCCACGCTGCATACGTGAGAACCGCGTGGAGTGCATGAGACAAATCCTTGTTGTACAAAGTTAGAACACAAGAAGGGGGATAAAAAACTTGGTGGAGACGAAACAAAGAACACCCTAAAACTTCTTTGGATTTACCGTGCGAAAGATGATTTAGCAAGATAGAGAAATTCCAGTTCAATTTTAGTAGTTAGTAAAGGTGTTTAGCCTACGGAAATGCGTCAAATGTGAAGAGAAGTATAGGGCGTGTCTTTTTTGTGTCATAAGAAGTCGCGGGGGATAGTTCGGGGATGACTAGTTGTCTGGAAATGATTTTTGTTTCCAGTGGATAGATGAAGGAATTGAGTTTTTGAGGCATATTTGTCTGAACAACACCAAAGGTATTCTCTGCGATCCTAAATCTGAAATTAACGTAAAAAAGCAGAAGTTATAAGTTAAGGTGGCGTCGTGCGCGCCTCGTCTGCCACTGTTTGATTTGTTCATTACCTCGTTTTTGGTAGACTTTTGGGAATCTGGAAGAGAAAGATCTGGAGAAGAAAACGTTG
>JAPQNM010002128.1:15000-22500 GCA_029783475.1 Metacarcinus magister | reverse complement strand
TGTTGGACGATAGTTATTTAGGTCTTTGATGTCTCCTTTCTCGTGGATAAGTATTATTTTATAAATTTTCCAAGTAATTGAACGGAATAGGATTGTAAACATTTGGTATTAAGTACTGTGAGTCTGTGTTGTACATAATCGCCTGCATCCTTTATGTGGTCAATCGATAAGCCATCTGCACCTCCTGCTTTGCCCCTGCCCATTCCTTTTAGTGCTTCCTTCATTTCACTCATGCTTTTGCAGGATACTTCAATGATCATAGTTCCATGCTGAGGTCTTTGGTTTGCCTATCATTACTACTATACAATTTTCTATAGAACTTCTCCGCAATCTTCATCACCTCATCTCTATTACTATTAATCTGACATTGTTCATCATTTAAAGCATACAGTTGCTTTCTGCCAATGCCAAGTATTCTCCTTGTTATCTTCATACTTATACCCTTGTTTAGTTTCTTCAATAATTTCAATTTACTTTCGAATGTCATTAGTTTTTCTCTTGTGTATAGTTTCAGACAGTTCAACCGCTTCCATTTTGTCTCGTATTGTTTTTATTACCATTCTGCTACGTTTTCTTATGCCTTCTCATCTACTTCTGGTGCTGATTCTAAGACTACATTATTAAGTTGTCATTTAAACTTTGTTTCCATTCAACTCGTCTACTAGTTAAGAGTACTTGTTCTGCATTCTAATCGCAAACTTAGAAAAATTAGACACACTAATATATAAATTGTATTTTCAGTATTGATATAACTATATCATGTTTAATTTAATTTATGTTAAACATGAAATTTTATAGTTTTTTACTTAAATACTAAATCTGATAGTGTGTATGCAGCGCCGTCCACCCTCAGGCCACCATGTGTGGGTGCCGCTCGTGCATACCCACCCAGCGACACCAGCGGGCCGGGTTCGTGTGGTTGTGGGCCTACGGGGTGCCAATACGAAATATCGCTGTTCGAAGTGGTACCAGCATTACAACCGTCTATAGGTGGATCCGGCGCTGGCAGAGGGAGGGTCACGTGGATAGCAGGCCGAGGAGCGGGCGACCAAGATTAAAGACAAAAAAGGGCGATACCCCAGTACAGCTGCGGCACATATCTTCACAGTCCTCCTGGCCGCTTACAGCCAGCATGCACAGCTCTTCGCCATGCGACTTCCAGTTTGCTGGATGGACCACCAAAGGATTTGCTGGACAAAGTGCAAGTTACCGGGCGGAACCCAGGTCAGAAAGAGCGTTGAGTTTCGCCCTTCTTGAGGCGACACATGCCGTATACACACAACCTCCACACCACCTAGACCAACGCCAGCCAAGGAAAGGGTTGACCAGCACCTTCAATGTGACGCAAAGATGATGTTGAGGAAGGCTTTTCCTGCAGTAAAATACATATCTAATGTTACATTTGTATCCTTACGCCTCATAGTCCTAGTGTTACAATTACGATTCTATGACGTTCAAGTGCAATATCATTCCTGTCTCACATAAGTGAACCAATTGAAGATACACTTAACTCTGTCATGTAAAGTGGGTTCTCATGAGGTTGTTGCTACACAATACATAAAGGTTTGGTGTGACATAATGGTCAATCACTACTTTTTTTTAGCAATGATATTGGAAGTAAACACATATTAAAACTGGTAGTAGCAGGTTGAGACGGGTATATCCTTCCTCCAGTAGTTTAGGGTGTCAGGCATAACAAGTACGTGATACCAGTAGACGATGATTCAAGGACTTGGAAATCGTCATTTGAACTGGTTATATGGCCGTCTCCTAGGCATTAATTACATACTTCCCATTAAATAAGAAAGGTTTCTTTTAGTTAGTGGCAGTCAGTAAATGGATTATCAAATGGCATCCCATGACCCTGCAGGAGTGATGCGTATGCCCGATGTTCATGGCGTCGCTACCACTTCGAAAACACATCCAGCTGGTGGCGTGTGTGGGATTACTGATGAGCCTGATCAACGGTGAGCCGCCACGACCCCGGGGTAAGTCTTCTCACGCACTGCTACACCACACTGGTGCACCACAACATCACACCAACCCGCTAGTCTCAATGGACACAGTGAGCTAATGTGTTCCATAGAGATACCACTTATGTTCGCAAGACAAGCTTCGAGGCCTGTAGGATAAACATAATAACCTTATCTAACAGTAAAAACATCCAATCCGGTATCATTCTGATTTCAGGTGTGCTTTCCAGGATTGCAATGTATACAAATACAAGTAGACTGTATCAAATTCTAGTTTATCATTGACAACGTTAAAGAGTACAATAAATTTTCACCTTTCGTGTGGCAGTGTAACAAAAAATAAATAAATTAAAAACAATCTTGACGACCAACAAGGTTTCCAAAAAGTTTTATGTAAACAGCATTTTAATGAGTGTTTGACTACATTTACTTCTGACAGCGTTTGTTTTTGTTAATAAATGTTCTAGATTAATGACAAACCATCTACTTTAGACTAAATGATTTGTGTGTTCCGAGTTTCTTTTGTAATTCCCGACCCACTCCTCTCCGCGCCTTACCACCCGACAGCACGTGGAGAGACGCTGGAGGCTGCGGGAGCTGCGGCAGCAGTGCTGGCCAGCGTGTGGCAGCCACACTGTTGTGTCATCCTGCTGACGGATGGCGTCGCCTCAACTCCCGCTGTGGCCTCGGTGTGTTGGCAGTGTGTGTGTGTGTGTGTGTGTGTGTGTCCTGTTGATGTTCTTCATCCCAGTTGTATTGAATCACTCGTCTCTACTTTATCTTTAAAGGTATTCACGCTTGATTTCTTTTAAATTGCATTTACGTTTACATCTAGACGTCACTAGTCGTACTACAGGCTTTAATGAAAGGTACTACAGGTTCGAGTGCGTAGCTAGAATAAAGTGCGAGGCTAAAAAACAAGGAGGGACTTATAAAAACATTATATTTAATCATCCCAACACAAGAGAAGCAAAACAAGTAACTGATGACATGTGGTCGAGTAAACTTATACAAGATTACTTCACTAACGGGGGTGGGGGTGGTGGATGGGGGGGTGAACAGAGGTCAGGTCAATACAACATGGAGTAGGTAATGAGCACATACAATAAGGAATGAAAACAATCCCAAGGTCGTACCCTAAAGTGCTCCCAAATTCAGCTTAAACAACAGAAAAGAAACAACTCAAGACACACTTCACAGGTTAACATAAATACCACATGAAGGACAAACCCAAACACACAAAAAGGCACACGTAAGTTAATAAACTCAAGGTGAAGTATAGGCACACAAGAAATAGAGAACAAACAAAATACACGACAATAAATATAGCGACACACTGACGGGTTACCTAGGAAGGCGATGGTAATACTCACGTCACTATTCCCCGTCAGGTAAATCCAAAACTTAGAAACACTTTAAACATAATGAACACACAGGTAGCACTTCCGTAAAGGCTTCGAATACCTTGCCGGAGCTCCAAAAAGTCACACCTCGCAGAAAACACTTCTTTCACCTCACTGACTTTCCTTCTGCGTCCAGCTCCGAAAGCGAGCCTGGAGTGGCGCTGTAAACAGGGGTGACGGACTTCAAACATAATATCACGCCACTTGTGATGACTGGTTGGCAAATTAACGAGGGGGAGGAACGAGTGAACAAGCGGAAGGTGGGTGGTCGTTACAGTGTGTGTGTGTGTGTGTGTGTGTGTGTGTGTGTGTGTGTGTGTGTGTGTGTGTGTGTGTCCTGTTGATGTTCTTCATCTCAGTTGTATTGAATTACTCGTCTCTACTTTATCTTTAAAGGTATTCACGCTTGATTTCTTTTAAATTGCATTTACATTTACATCTAGACTTTAATTCCATCAGTATAATTAGTGTTCAACGCTATATGACCTTCGATGTAGTGGTGCTTTGCCTCTTCTGTTCAAGCAAGAAGTGAGTCTCGCCGTGTGACACTGGTGGTCACATTCATTCTTTGACTTTGTGTTCCCTTCAGAGCCTGAAGCAGCTGGCGGCCCCCTGGGGAGCAGCAGTGTTGGAGGCGGGGCCTGAGGGTGCTGGACCCGACGGGACCTTGGCATTGCTGCGTCGCGCCCTGCACCATGCACGCATGGTAAGAGTCACGTGCGCGGCAGCATGGCCGCCATGGCGTGATCTTCCAGCCGGGAACTGACAGGGTGTCGGGTGGTCCACAGGTGCGGCGGGTGTCGTGGTGTGTGGTGGTGATGGTGGTGAGCGACGATCCTTCCTTCCTCGCTGCCTGGACGGAGCTGGCCCGCGACGGCGGCCTCTTGGCGTGGCCCACACGGCTTGTGGCCCTCACCGGCTTGCCGATAACCCGCCTCCACCACATACAGTTGACCTTCTCCCATGTCAACGCCGTGCTCATTGTCACCGACGGTGACACTCCGCCAAGGTAACATGCGTGTACCTGAAGGCTTTCTTAAAACATCTTTTAGAGTCGCTAGGCAACTGCGAACAGAGCACACTAAACATTACTACACCTCAAAAGGATACTAAGATCATGGAATGGCTCCAGGCTGGCAAAAGAAGGTTGGACAGAGAATGCTGGGGACAATCAGGGAAAAAGTCAGGCCGGGGTTGAGAATAGGAGAATGAATGCATCTAGTCTGTTATAACAATTAATTTGCTTTCCTCATTCACCACACACAGCATGGAGCTGAGTGTTGGAGCTAAGATGTACACAACATTACTAGAGATAGTCGGGAAAGTATACATGGCCACTACCTGGTGTATAATGCACAGGCATACAACCTTGCGTGCAGCATCATTTCTACAATGGTGATAAGTCCAGATAGCTGTTCGTTGCAGGTGCGAGGTGTTGGTGCACCTGCCGTACACCGAACACGTGGTGAAGGTGGCCAAGTGGAGTCCTGCCCGCCTCACCCTCACCTCCTCCCTGCCTCTCTTCCCGGAGAAGTTCTACAGGTGAGTCTAATATATTTCTTGTCTGCTCTTAGGATCTTAGAGCACCTCCACAGATAAGTACTGTTGTAACGGCAATCTCCATAGGTAACAGTGGTGCTGAGTTCTTGATCTGGTAGGTGATAACGTGGCGATGCGGTAGTGAGCGAACAGGCGAGGCAGTGGCGTAATAATACCTGCTGGAGAGGCGCTTCTTTTGGTGTCTGGTGACCCTTGAACGAGGTGACTCGGTCAATCTTAAAAGTTAATGCTAGAGGTAGCTCAGATAGAGCAGGAACATTGAATACAAGCTGCCTCGTGTATTTGATGTCAAGAGAACGAAAGCAAAGCCTCAATGAGAGAGAGAGAGAGAGAGAAAGAGAGAGAGAGAGAGAGAGAGAGAGAGAGAGAGAGAGAGAGAGAGAGAGAGAGAGAGAGAGAGAGAGAGAGAGAGAGAGAGAGAGAGAGAGAGAGAGAGAGAGAATATTATGATTTTTTTCTAGGGGACGGGGAGGAGGGGGAGGGGTTACCATTGCCATGATCGCTAACATTGTCGATGCCCACTTTCTCCTTCCACCTCGGACTCAGGTTCTCTGAGAAGCCTCGACTTCGCCTCACCGCTGAGGAGTTCATGCCTCACGTGTTGATACAAAGCAGGACGGAGCCGTCGGGCGAGACGAGGCTGGTTTTCTCGGGCTCCATGATGAGCGTCCTTGACGTCCTCGCTCAATCCCTCAACTTCAGGTAAGCTGTGAATGTTTTACCATCCTAATGAGAGCAGCCTTGTAGCATGAAATTTTTGCCCGGTTCCTTTCCTGATTTTTAGATATTCATTTTAGATAGATAATAATAAAGTGGGGGCACACGCTATAGCTGCGCGTAGCTGCAGACGCTCATCTCCTGTCGCATTGGCCTTTGAGCCTCTGGTGGAAATGAATCCATTACGTCGGGACACAGGGCCACTGTGACATCCGACTTCCCATAGTTTATCTTCCCAAGGTTTCCCTAGGTACCCATTTATCTACCAATCCACCACTGAGGCGCTATTCATTTAAGGACACGGTATAATTGTGGGATACCTTCAAACGTGAAACTTTCAAGGTTGCCAAGGGTTGCATTGGGGAGCGTTCGAGGTCACAAGGTGGCTTCCCTTCAGTGGAGACGCTGGACAGTATAAAGAAGAGTCGCGCTGCTAGGCTGGCTGGGAACGGGGACCAGTACAGGGCTCTGTCACGTAGGACTAGAACTCTTCTAAGGAGAGAAAAGGAGAGGTATGTCAAGAGTTTCACGTAGGGTGTTGAGGGTGATTTAAATGCTAATGACCTCTGACCTGCCTATCAAGCCCTGAAGAAGCTCCGCTCCAAGTCTAAATCTCAGGTGAGTGCGATCCGGACAGCAGATGATTGCCTCGTATCAGACGCAGATGGGCAGATGGCTCGTTGGGCTGAGTACTCTGAGTAGTTGTTTACGGTCAACCCTCCAAGCGGACAGCTTCAAACCACTGGGTTACAGGTGGTGGATGTTGGATCAGTGGGCTACATTGGACCAGAAGTCTCACCTTAGCCTAATCACCAAAGGAGTCTATTGTTCACTGGAGGAACTACACCCCGGGGCGCATAGGAATCAGATCTTAATCTGGCAAGGGGATATGGGATACTACGTACGGCAAACACATAGGAAGGCTACGACCACCATAAAATATATAACGTGCAAACATCCACTGTACACATTCACCGAGTCTGCAACTTCGCACCACACACCGCCATTCACTATGGAAGCAACATTTGGTGGCACATTCAAAATTTCATTATAGATTAACTTAAACACCCTAGAAGCGGAACAACTTGTTCTCGAAGATGAAAACTACGGACTAAAACAATAAGCACTATTATTTATGTGGTCCTTGTCTCGCAGCTACAGCCTTGTACGTTCGGCCGACGGCACCTTCGGTAATAGGTTGCCAAATGGCACGGGCACGGGGATGGTGGGCATGGTGAGCCGGCAGGAAGTTGACCTTGGACTGGGTCCCTTCGGCTACACTGCATCGCGCTCTAAGATCGTGGACTACGCGGCACCTGTATTTAACGACTATCTCAAGATCATGGCTGGCAGAGGCCGCCCTGAAGTGGACCCGTGGGGCTTCCTCCTGCCCTTGGCGCCCCTTGTGTGGGCTGGCCTCCTTGGGGCGTTGGTGGTTCTGATGGCCATCGTTCTCTTACTCGGCCGCTGCGCATCTCTTCAGCCCCCGGCCATCGCCCCCTACGTGAGGGTGATACTGCAGGAGAGTAAGTGAGCACATCCATTAAATCCACCTAACCTGAAAACAAACGGGGATAGAAGGCAACTAACATAATTTTAGCACTCAATGCAAAAAAACGGCAGCTAGATTCTCTCTCTCAGACTCGTGGTTGCCGGCGTTGTTGGGTTGGGAGCGGCTGGTCCTTGGAAGCTGGATGCTGGCCATGCTTGTGGTGACTCAGAGCTACACAGGTAACCTGATGTCCCTGCTGGCGGTTCGTTACATCCCGCAGCCCTTCCAGACGCTGAGGGCATTGCTGGATGATACTGGCACTATCATGGTCTGGGAATACGACACCGCCTATGTC
>JAPQNM010002128.1:0-5000 GCA_029783475.1 Metacarcinus magister | reverse complement strand
CGGGTGGTCCACAGGTGCGGCGGGTGTCGTGGTGTGTGGTGGTGATGGTGGTGAGCGATGACCCTTCCTTCCTCGCTGCCTGGACGGAGCTGGCCCGCGACGGCGGCCTCTTGGCGTGGCCCACACGGCTTGTGGCCCTCACCGGCTTGCCGATAACCCGCCTCCACCACATACAGTTGAATTTCTCCCATGTCAACGCCGTGCTCATCGTCACCGACGGTGGCACTCCGCCAAGGTAACACGCGTGTACCTGAAGGCTTTCTTAAAACATCTTTTAGTGTCAAGGTGGTCGCAAACAAAAGACATGAAATGTTATTTGTAAGGCATCCACATTTTTTTTACGTGTTCACAATGAGAAAAGTCCTATAACCTTACAACGGAGAGTCAAGATAAAGGGAAAAAATAAAAAGAATTATCACAGGACCATGCATGAAATGGCTACAGGCTGCCAATGAAAGATGGTTGGGCAGAGGATACTGTGGACAATCGGATGACCAAAGAAAGAGGCGGCTTGGAATGACCGAGTACTGCAACTCTGGAAAAGATGCCACATTCACCTGCTGACTTAATTTTACACAAAGAACTCCGTCTGCTAGAACAAATATTCTTTACATTTATGTATTCTCAAAGCGACTGCTCAAATTTCAGCAACATATTTAGTCACCATTTTTGAGCAAGAAATACTAGGTACATGATCTACCTTTAGGGGGTGTATGATCATGGGACAAATAAAAATTTTCATATATATAATCTGTATTTTCCACTCAAGTTACATGATTATCAAATAAAGTGAGAAATTTTGCCACATATAGGAAAAACAATAATGTTTTGAGAGGAGTGTAAAATTTGGACTTGGATAGGAGTCATCCAGTGTAGAATGTGTCGGTGTAGCCTTTAGATCGGCGTTTTCCCCCACATCTGCTGGAACAAGAAAGAAAAAGGAGCAAAAAACTAGAAGTTTTCCCTCCTTCCTACTCCTGCCAGCATCACACTTATATTGATCCCCCATTACTAGCGTGCCCTCTGCCTCTCATTCTCTTTCATTTGTGTAGCCCATCTCTGCTGGAACTTTTATCTCGGCACGGTTTCCGACCTCAACATATTCTTATATCACAAGTAGTACTTACTCAATTCTTTTTGGGATTTGCCAGATAAACATTAATCTCTATGGAAACTAAATTTAACATTGTGCACTGCAGGCGTTTTACTTTGAGATTAGCCAAGTTTGCAGCAACATTAATTTTATAGTGATGACAACAAATCCAGACAACTGTTCGTTACAGGTGCGAGTTGTTGGTGCACCTGCCATACAGGGACCACGTGGTGAAGGTGGCCAAGTGGAGTCCTGCCCGCCTCACCCTCACCTCCTCTCTGCCTCTCTTCCCGGAGAAGTTCCACAGGTGAGTCTGTTAAATTTTTTGACAGGTCTTAGGGCATTTCACAGAGGGGTACTCCTCTTTTATATGTTGTCAGGAGGACGTCAGCGAAGGCTAAGCGAGAGAGAGAGAGAGAGAGAGAGAGAGAGAGAGAGAGAGAGAGAGAGAGAGAGAGAGAGAGAGAGAGAGAGAGAGAGAGAGAGAGAGAGAGAGAGAGGGTATTATGTTGATTTTTTTTTTCGAGGGGACGGGGGTGTTATCATTGTCATAATCGCTAACATTGTCGATGTCCACTTTCTCCTTCTACCTCGGACTCAGGTTCTCTGAGAAGCCTCGACTTCTTCTCACCGCTCAGGAATTCATGCCTCACGTGTTGATACAGAGCAGGGCGGAGCCGTCGGGCGCGACGAGGCTTGTTTTCTCGGGCGCCATGATGAGCGTCCTTGATTTCCTCGCTCAGTCCCTCAACTTCAGGTACCATAAGCTGTAGCTGCGCGTAGCTGCGGGCGCTCATCTTCCGCCACATTGGCCTTTGAGCCTGTGGTGGAAATTAATCCGTTACCCCTGGACACAGGGCCACTGTGACATAAGTTTCCACAGTTTATCTTCCCCAGGTTTCCCTAGGTACCCATTTATCGACCAACCCGTTTGGGAGGATGAACAGCTGGGTGAGCTGTGCGCCGACTGTCCTCATCCGGGATCGAACTCGGGTCTGCGGATTTTTTGTCAGACGTGCTAACCACTGCACCACTGAGGCTAATCTGGGGAAGGATTAGGTATAGGTATAGGATACCTTTCACGGCAGTGTGGAGAGGCTTATAGTTTGCTTAGATAATATACTGACAGACAGTTTTATGATATAATCTGAGATAGTAATTCCAGATTTCAGATATAATATACCAGCCACTACCCAGCTACGACCACCATAAAACATATAACGTGCAAACATCTACTGTACAAATCCACCAAGTCTGCAACTTCGCACCACACACCACCACTCACTATAGAAACAACACTTTGGTGGCATAATCAAAATTTCATTATAAATTAGATTAAACATCCTAGAAGCGGGACAACTTGTTCTCGAAGACGTAAACTACGGACTAAAACAATAAACATTATTATTTATGTGATCCTTGTCTCGCAGCTACAGCCTCGTCCGTCCGCCCGACGGCACCTTTGGTAACAGGCTGCCAAATGGCACGATCACCGGGATGGTGGGCATGGTGAGCCGGAAGGTGAGGATCCACACCTACAGGTTTGTCACTATTACTTTTCTTGACAAACTTTTGTCATCATGTTCGCTGATTTTTTCTTCCAAACTCATTCCCCGTCTATCGGTCTGACAGGAGGTTGACCTCGGACTGGGTCCCTTTGGCTACACTGCATCGCGCTCCAAGATCATAGACTACACGGTGCCTGTAGTAAACGATTACCTCAGGATTTTAGCTGGCAGAGGCCGGCCTGAAGTGGACCCGTGGGGCTTCCTCCTGCCCTTGGCGCCCCTTGTGTGGGTTGGTCTCCTTGGGGCGTTGGTGGTGCTGATGGCCATCGTTCTTTTACTCGGCCGCTGCGCATCCCTTCAGCCCCCGACCATCGCTCCCTACGTGAGGGTGATGCTGCAGGAGAGTAAGTGAGAATCTTCATTACAACCGAAAGACGAGAGGACCAGTTTTACTAATGATGAGGTTATCATGTTGATAGTGTTTCAGATTTTCTTTGTCTCCTGTTGTTTTATATATGCCGTTTGATAGCATTATTTCACTAGTAAAGTTATATGTGGCGCATAAATTACGTGGGAAGTTTAAAATAGCTGATGGCGTCTCTCTCAGACTCGTGGTTGCCGGCGTTGTTGGGTTGGGAGCGGCTGGTCCTTGGAAGCTGGATGCTGGCCATGCTTGTGGTGACTCAGAGCTACACAGGAAACCTAATGTCCCTGCTGGCGGTTCGTTACATCCCGCAACCCTTCCAGACGCTGAGGGCATTGCTGGACGATACTGGCACCACCATGGTCTGGGAGTACGGCACCACTTACGTCAACTACTTCCGTGTGAGTGTTCTTGATTCAAGATTAGTCGTCTCTGTGCTGCCGCGCCATATGACGTGAATAGCTGCATTCAGTCAGTTTATATTCTCCTATTACACAAGTGTATATATGTAGTAAAAGAATGTTGTTTTTTTTGTCATTAAACATGAACATTATTGGTATAGAGTGCAAGTACATAGAGGTAAGTGTACATGTAATTGTTAAATAAGTCAAAATAACAGTAAATGTAGAACACTCACTCCAGGTAGCAAGGCACTTCGAACAGGGAATCAGGGACGGCCAGAGACGATTATCAACAAACCCCAACACGACCGGCTCAACCTTATTCACCTCGATCAAGCACCGCCTAGACAGCACAACACAAAACTAATCCAGTACCACACTCCCCTACCAAGAGACCACACACTACCTCTGCTGCAACACCACTTCTTCCCTCTGACCATCCTCTCGCCCAGCTAGTTGACCACTGGCTAGACTGGCGGAAAGGGTCGCCAAATCACCTCCCATAAAACACTTCAAACAATTCAATCACCTGCGTGAATCCCTGGAACCACTCAACCACCATAACACTGCAGTATAATACAAAAAAAAAATCAATGTTATGTCAAGATGAGTCTTCAGGTTCTGTATATAAAGGTGCACTTGAAGGTAGGACAAATGCATATTGTAGGTCTTAGACTTCTCAGTAAGGGGACTAAGAAAAACAATGGTAGGCCACAAACTCATAGTTCCGCGTGCACCACGTCTATGGACTGACCAATCAGCCACGAACGCCTGATGATAAAATCATTGTTGTAATATTTCCTTAGCTCTATCATTGTGATATCACGTATAGCAAAGATATTTATATTCCCAAATTATTGCACTACCTTCAGACAACCGAGACCGGTATCTTACGGGAGGTGCGAGAGTTGGATGAAGAAGGCAAACTCTACTACGTGATGACCACGGAAATCATGGACATGTTGCGACAGCTGGTGCGGCGAGGAAGTCATGCCTTCGTCAGCGAGGACCTCACTTCCAGGGTTATGATGGCCCATCTGTTCTCCGAGACAGGCAAGGCCTAGCTTAAATTGACCAATAGTAGTCGCTAATTGATGAATTGTGTACACAATAATATTTATGTCGCACACTCATTCAAAGTATATCATCAGGAGCTTCCCAATATGTGGATAATCTTTATAATATGATGTGGTTCAAATGTTGACACCTGTCATGTCAACTGGACCTGATGTGTGACGGGATACCTAACCTTCAAACCAATGCTTGAGTAGCAAGGATCCTTGGTAGAGTAGAGGCAACATGATGACATCCATGGCCGCTCTTCTTTACCGAAAACATATGACTTGTGTGTTTACACGAAGATGGTGAAAGCAATTGCTTATCTATGTATTACGTACATCGAGTGAAGTAAAAATACGCAATGCAACACGTACTACATCAAATACAAGGAACCAAAAGATATTATACACTTATTTTTTGTCATGGTTGATAATTTTCATATGCAATATACAGGTAAATATGTCAGTTTTACATTACAAAAGACGTCTGCAATACCATTCAATGACAGTAATTGA
>JAPQNM010002127.1:0-11970 GCA_029783475.1 Metacarcinus magister | reverse complement strand
ATGATATTTCCAATATCTCTAGTAGCTTTCGAGAAAATGAGGAGGAAAATCATGTTTTTATATAAATATTAAGTTTCCTTTTACTACGTAATTATTAGATATAGAACAAATATTCATAATATCAAATGTAGAGTTTAATTAGGTGTATCAGATGCTGCAATGATATTTCCAATATCTCTAATAGCTTTCGAGAAAATGAGGAGGAAAGTCATGTTTTTAAATAAATATTAAGTTTAATTTTACTGCGTAATTATAAGTCATAGAAAAAATATTCATAATATCAGTTTTACAGTTTAATTAGGTCTATCAGATGCTGCAATGATATTTCCAATATCTCTAATAGCTTTCGAGAAAATGGCGAGGAAAATCATGTTTTTATATAAAAATACGGTTTTATTTTACTGCGTAATTATTAGTCATAGAACAAATATTCATAATATCAGTTGTACAGTTGAATTAGGTGTATCAGATGATGCAATGATATTTCCAATATCTCTATTAGCTTTCGAGAAAACGAGGAAGAAAGTAATTTAAAAAAAAGTAAAATTCACTATTTATTAGTACTAGTGAAAATATTCATAATGACAGTAGTAGATTTTAATTAGGTCTATCAGATGCTGCAATGATATTTCCAATATCTCTAATAGCTTCCGAGAAAATGAGGAGGAAATTCATGTTTTTTAATAAATATTAAGTTTCATTTTACTGCGTAATTATTAGTCATAGAACAAATATTCATAATGACAGTTGTACAGTTTATTTAGGTATATCAGAATCTGCAATGATATTTCCAATATCTCTAATAGCTTTCGGGAAAATGATGAGGAAAGTCATGTTTTTATATAAATATTAAGTTTCATTTTGCTGCGTAATTATTAGTCATAGAACAAATATTAATAATGACAGTTATACAGTTTAATTAGGTGTATCAGATGCTGCAATGATATTTCCAATATCTCTAATAGCTTTCGAGGAAATAAGGAGAAAAGTTATGTTTATATAGAAATATTAAGTTTCATTTTACTGAGTAATTACTAGTCATAGAACAAACATTCATAATGACAGTTGTATAGTTTAATTAGGTGTATCAGATGCTGTAATGATATTTCCAATATCTCTAATAGCTTTCGAGAAAATTAGGAGGAAAGTCATGTTTTTATATAAATATAAAGTTTAATTTTACTACGTAATTATTAGTCATAGAACAAATATTCATAATTTCAGTTTTACAGTTTAATTAGGTCTATCAGATGCTGCAGTGATATTTCCAATATCTCTAATAGCTTTCGAGAAAATGAGGAAAATCATGTTTTTTATATAAATATTAAGTTTCATTTTACTGCGTAATTATTAGTCATAGAACAAATATTCATAATGACAGTTATACAGTTTATTTAGGTGTATCAGATGCTGCAATCATATTTCCAATATCTCTAATAGCTTTCCGGTTAATGAGTAGGAAAGTCATGTTTTTATATAAATATATAGTTTCATTTTACTGCGTAATTATTAGTCATAGAACAAATATTCATAATGTCAGTTTTACAGTTTAATTAGGTCTATCAGATGCTGTAGTGATATTTCCAATATCTCTTATAGCTTTCGAGAAAATGAGGAGGAAAGTCATGTTTTTATATAAATATTAAGTTTCAATTTACTGAGTAATTATTAGTCATAGAACAAATATTCATAATGAGAGTTGTACAGTTTATTTAGGTGTATAAGATGCTGCAATGATATTGCCAATATCTCTAATAGCTTTCGAGAAAATGAGGAGGAAATTCATGTTTTTATATAAATATTAAGTTTCATTTTACTTCGTAATTATTAGCCATAGAACAAATATTCATAATGACAGTTGTACAGTTTAATTAGGTTTATCAGACGCTGTAATGATATTTCCAATATCTCTAATAGCTTTCGAGAAAATGAGGAGGAAAGTCATGTTTTTAAATAAATATTAAGTTTAATTTTACTGCGTAATTATTAGTCATAGAAGAAATATTCATAATATCAGTTGTAAAGTTTAATTAGGTCTATCAGATGCTGCAATTATATTTCACATATCTCTAATAGCTTTCGAGAAAATGACGAGGAAAATCATGTTTTTATATAAAAATACGGTTTTATTTTACTGCGTAATTATTAGTCATAGAACAAATATTCATAATATCAGTTGTACAGTTGAATTAGTTGTATCAGATGATGCAATGATATTTCCAATATCTCTAATAGCTTTCGAGAAAACGAGGAAGAAAATAATTTTAAAAAAAGTAAAATTCACTATTTATTAGTACTAGTGCAAATATTCATAATGACAGTAGTAGATTTTAATCAGGTCTATCAGATGCTGCAATGATATTTCCAATATCTCTAATAGCTTTCGAGAAAATGAGGAGGAATGTCATGTTTTTATATAAATATATAGTTTCATTTTACTGCGTAATTATTAGTCATAGAACAAATATTCATAATGTCAGTTTTACAGTTTAATTAGTTCTATCAGATGCTGTAGTGATATTTCCAATATCTCTTATAGCTTTCGAGAAAATGAGGAGGAAAGTCATGTTTTTATATAAATATTAAGTTTCAATTTACTGAGTAATTATGAGTCATAGAACAAATATTCATAATGAGAGTTGTACAGTTTAATTAAGTGTATAAGATGCTGCAATGATATTGCCAATATCTCTAATAGCTTTCGAGAAAATAAGGAGGAAAGTCATGTTTTTATATAAATATTAAGTTTCATTTTCCTTCGTAATTATTAGCCATAGAACAAATATTCATAATGACAGTTGTACAGTTTAATTAGGTGTATCAGACGCTGTAATGATATTTCCAATATCTCTAATAACTTTCGGGAAAATGAGGAGGAAAGTCATGTTTTTATATAAATATAAAGTTTAATTTTATTGCGTAATTATTAGTCATAAAACAAATATTCATAATTTCAGTTTTACAGTTTAATTAGGTCTATCAGATGCTGAAGTGATATTTCCAATATCTCTAATAGCTTTCGAGAAAATGAGGAAGATATTCATGTTTTTATGTAAATATTAAATTTCATTTTACTGCCTAATTATTCGTCATAGAACAAATATTCATAATGACAGTTTTACAGTTAAATTAGGTGTATCAGATGCTGCAATCATATTTCCAATATCTCTAATAGCTTTCGGGAAAATGAGTAGGAAAATCATGTTTTTATATAAATATTAAGTTTCATTTTACTGCGTAATTATTAGTCATAGAACAAATATTCATAATCACAGTTGTACAGTTTAATTAGGTGTATCAGATGCTGCAATGATATTTCCAATATCTCTAATAGCTTTCGGGAAAATGAGGAGGAAATTCATGTTTTTAAATAAATATTAAGTTTCATTTTACTGCGTAATTATTAGTCATAGAAAAAATATTCATAATATCAGTTGTAAAGTTTAATTAGGTCTATCAGATGCTGCAATTATATTTCATATATCTCTTATAGCTTTCGAGAAAATGACGAGGAAAATCATGTTTTTATATAAAAATACGGTTTTATTTTACTGCGTAATTATTAGTCATAGAACAAATATTCATAATATCAGTTGTACAGTAGAATTAGGTGTATCAGATGATGCAATGATATTTCCAATATCTCTAATAGCTTTCGAGAAAACGAGGAAAAAAGTTATTTTAAAAAAAGTAAAATTCAGTATTTATTAGTACTAGTGAAAATATTAATAATGACAGTATTAGATTTTAATTAGGTCTATCAGATGCTGCAATGATATTTCCAATATCTCTAATAGCTTTCGAGAAAATGAGGAGGAATGTCGTGTTTTTATATAAATATATAGTTTCATTTTACTGCGTAATTATTAGTCATAGAACAAATATCCATAATGTCAGTTTTACAGTTTAATTAGGTCTATCAGATGCTGCAGTGATATTTCCAATATCTCTAATAGCTTTCGAGAAAATGAGGAGGAAAATTATGTTTTTATATAAATATTAAGTTTCATTTTACTGCGTAATTATTAGTCATAGAACAAATATTCATAATGAGAGTTTTACAGTTTAATTAGGTGTATCAGATGCTGCAATGATATTTCCAATATCTCTAATAGCTTTCGAGAAAATTAGGAGGAAAGTCATGTTTTTATATAAATATTAAGTTTCATTTTACTGCGTAATTATTAGCCATAGAACAAATATTCATAATATCAGTTGTACAGTTTAATTAGGTGTATCAGATGCTGTAATGATATTTCCAATATCTCTAATAGCTTTCGAGAAAATTAGGAGGAAAGTCATGTTTTTTATATATATATAAAGTTTAATTTTACTATGTAATTATTAGTCATAGAACAAATATTCATAATTTCAGTTTTACAGTTTAATTAGGTCTATCAGATGCTGCAGTGATATTTCCAATATCTCTAATAGCTTTCGAGAAAATGAGGAAATTCATGTTTTTATATAAATATTAAGTTTCATTTTACTGCGTAATTATTAGTCATAGAACAAATATTCATAATGACAGTTGTACAGTTTATTTAGGTGTATCAGATGCTGCAATCATATTTCCAATATCTCTAATAGCTTTCGGGTTAATGAGTAGGAAAATCATGTTTTTATATAAATATTAAGTTTCATTTTACTGGGTAATTATTAGTCATAGAACAAATATTCATAATCACAGTTGTAAAGTTTAATTAGGTGTATCAGATGCTGCAATGATATTTCCAATATCTCTAATAGCTTTCGAGAAAATGAGGAGGAAAGTCATGTTTTTAAATAAATATTAAGTTTAATTTTACTGCGTAATTATTAGTCATAGAAAAAATATTCATAATATCAGTTGTAGAGTTTAATTAGGTGTATCAGCTGTTGCAATGATATTTCCAATATCTCTAATAGCTTTCGAGAAAATGAGGAGGAAAGTCATGTTTTTAAATAAATATTAAGTTTAATTTTACTGCGTAATTGTTAGTCATAGAACAAATATTCATAATGACAGTTGTACAGTTTAATTAGGTGTATCAGATGCTGCAATGATATTTCCAATATCTCTAATAGCTTTTGGGAAAATGAGGAGGAAATTCATGTTTTTAAATAAATATTAAGTTTCATTTTACTGCGTAATTATTAGTCATAGAAAAAATATTCATAATATCAGTTGTAGAGTTTAATTAGGTGTATCAGCTGTTGCAATGATTTCTCCAATATCTCTAATAGCTTTCGAGAAAATGAGGAGGAAAATCATGTTTTTAAATAAATATTAAGTTTCATTTTACTGCGTAATTATTAGTCATAGAACAAATATTCATAATATCAGTTGTAAAGTTTAATTAGGTCTATCAGATGCTGCAATTATATTTCACATATCTCTAATAGCTTTCGAGAAAATGACGAGGAAAATCATGTTTTTATATAAAAATACGGTTTTATTTTACTGCGTAATTATTAGTCATAGAACAAATATTCATAATATCAGTTGTACAGTTGAATTAGGTGTATCAGATGATGCAATGATATTTCCAATATCTCTAATAGCTTTCGAGAAAACGAGGAAGAAAGTAATTTAAAAAAAAGTAAAATTCACTATTTATTAGTACTAGTGAAAATATTCATAATGACAGTAGTAGATTTTAATCAGGTCTATCAGATGCTTCAATGATATTTCCAATATCTCTAATAGCTTTCGAGAAAATGAGGAGAAATGTCATGTTATTATATAAATATATAGCTTCATTTTACTGCGTAATTATTAGGCATAGAACAAATATTCATAATGTCAGTTTTACAGTTTAATTAGGTCTATCAGATGCTGCAGTGATATTTCCAATATCTCTAATAGCTTTCGAGAAAATGAGGAAAATGATGTTTTTTATATAAATATTAAGTTTCATTTTACTGAGTAATTATTAGTCATAGAACAAATATTCATAATGACAGTTATACAGTTTATTTAGGTGTATCAGATGCTGCAATCATATTTCCAATATCTCTAATAGCTTTCCGGTTAATGAGTAGGAAAGTCATGTTTTTATATAAATATATAGTTTCATTTTACTGCGTAATTATTAGTCATAGAACAAATATTCATAATGTCAGTTTTACAGTTTAATTAGGTCTATCAGATGCTGTAGTGATATTTCCAATATCTCTTATAGCTTTCGAGAAAATGAGGAGGAAAGTCATGTTTTTATATAAATATTAAGTTTCAATTTACTGAGTAATTATTAGTCATAGAACAAATATTCATAATGACAGTTATACAGTTTATTTAGGTGTATCAGATGCTGCAATGATATTGCCAATATCTCTAATAGCTTTCGAGAAAATGAGGAGGAAAGTCATGTTTTTATATAAATATTAAGTTTCATTTTACTTCGTAATTATTAGCCATAGAACAAATATTCATAATGACAGTTGTACAGTTTAATTAGGTGTATCAGACGCTGTAATTATATTTCCAATATCTCTAATAGCTTTCGAGAAAATGAGGAGGAAAGTCATGTTTTTAAATAAATATTAAGTTTAATTTTACTGCGTAATTGTTAGTCATAGAACAAATATTCATAATGACAGTTGTACAGTTTAATTAGGTGTATCAGATGATGCAATGATATTTCCAATATCTCTAATAGCTTGCGGGAAAATGAGGAGGAAATTCATGTGTTTTAAATAAATATTAAGTTTCATTTTACTGCGTAATTATTAGTCATAGAAAAAATATTCATAATATCAGTTGTAGAGTTTAATTAGGTGTATCAGCTGTTGCAATGATTTTTCCAATATCTCTAATAGCTTTCGAGAAAATGAGGAGGAAAGTCATGTTTTTAAATAAATATTAAGTTTCATTTTACTGCGTAATTATTAGTCATAGAAGAAATATTCATAATATCAGTTGTAAAGTTTAATTAGGTCTATCAGATGCTGCAATTATATTTCACATATCTCTAATAGCTTTCGAGAAAATGACGAGGAAAATCATGTTTTTATATAAAAATACGGTTTTATTTTACTGCGTAATTATTAGTCATAGAACAAATATTCATAATATCAGTTGTACAGTTGAATTAGTTGTATCAGATGATGCAATGATATTTCCAATATCTCTAATAGCTTTCGAGAAAACGAGGAAGAAAGTAATTTTAAAAAAAGTAAAATTCACTATTTATTAGTACTAGTGCAAATATTCATAATGACAGTAGTAGATTTTAATCAGGTCTATCAGATGCTGCAATGATATTTCCAATATCTCTAATAGCTTTCGAGAAAATGAGGAGGAATGTCATGTTTTTATATAAATATATAGTTTCATTTTACTGCGTAATTATTAGTCATAGAACAAATATTCATAATGTCAGTTTTACAGTTTAATTAGTTCTATCAGATGCTGTAGTGATATTTCCAATATCTCTTATAGCTTTCGAGAAAATGAGGAGGAAAGTCATGTTTTTATATAAATATTAAGTTTCAATTTACTGAGTAATTATTAGTCATAGAACAAATATTCATAATGAGAGTTGTACAGTTTAATTAAGTGTATAAGATGCTGCAATGATATTGCCAATATCTCTAATAGCTTTCGAGAAAATAAGGAGGAAAGTCATGTTTTTATATAAATATTAAGTTTCATTTTCCTTCGTAATTATTAGCCATAGAACAAATATTCATAATGACAGTTGTACAGTTTAATTAGATGTATCAGACGCTGTAATGATATTTCCAATATCTCTAATAACTTTCGGGAAAATGAGGAGGAAAGTCATGTTTTTATATAAATATAAAGTTTAATTTTATTGCGTAATTATTAGTCATAAAACAAATATTCATAATTTCAGTTTTACAGTTTAATTAGGTCTATCAGATGCTGCAGTGATATTTCCAATATCTCTAATAGCTTTCGAGAAAATGAGGAAGATATTCATGTTTTTATGTAAATATTAAATTTCATTTTACTGCCTAATTATTCGTCATAGAACAAATATTCATAATGACAGTTTTACAGTTAAATTAGGTGTATCAGATTCTGCAATCATATTTCCAATATCTCTAATAGCTTTCGGGAAAATGAGTAGGAAAATCATGTTTTTATATAAATATTAAGTTTCATTTTACTGCGTAATTATTAGTCATAGAACAAATATTCATAATCACAGTTGTACAGTTTAATTAGGTGTATCAGATGCTGCAATGATATTTCCAATATCTCTAATAGCTTTCGGGAAAATGAGGAGGAAATTCATGTTTTTAAATAAATATTAAGTTTCATTTTACTGCGTAATTATTAGTCATAGAAAAAATATTCATAATATCAGTTGTACAGTTTAATTAGGTCTATCAGATGCTGCAATTATATTTCATATATCTCTAATAGCTTTCAAGAAAATGACGAGGAAAATCATGTTTTTATATAAAAATACGGTTTTATTTTACTGCGTAATTATTAGTCAGAACAAATATTCATAATATCAGTTTTACAGTAGAATTAGGTGTATCAGATGATGCAATGATATTTCCAATATCTCTAATAGCTTTCGAGAAAACGAGGAAAAAGTTATTTTTAAAAAAGTAAAATTCAGTATTTATTAGTACTAGTGAAAATATTAATAATGACAGTAGTAGATTTTAATTAGGTCTATCAGATGCTGCAATGATATTTCCAATATCTCTAATAGCTTTCGAGAAAATGAGGAGAAATGTCATGTTTTTATATAAATATATAGTTTCATTTTACTGCGTAATTATTAGTCATAGAACAAATATCCATAATGTCAGTTTTACAGTTTAATTAGGTCTATCAGATGCTGCAGTGATATTTCCTATATCTCTAATAGCTTTCGAGAAAATGAGGAGGAAAATCATGTTTTTATATAAATATTAAGCTTCATTTTACTGCGTAATTATTAGTCATAGAACAAATATTCATAATGAGAGTTGTACAGTTTAATTAGGTGTATCAGATGCTGCAATGATATTTCCAATATCTCTAATAGCTTTCGAGAAAATTAGGAGGAAAGTCATGTTTTTATATAAATATTAAGTTTCATTTTACTGCGTAATTATTAGCCATAGAACAAATATTCATAATATCAGTTGTACATTTTAATTAGGTGTATCAGATGCTGTAATGATATTTCCAATATCTCTAATAGCTTTCGAGAAAATTAGGAGGAAAGTCATGTTTTTATATATATATAAAGTTTAATTTTACTACGTAATTATTAGTCATAGAACAAATATTCATAACTTCAGTTTTACAGTTTAATTAGGTCTATCAGATGCTGCAGTGATATTTCCAATATCTCTAATAGCTTTCGAGAAAATGAGGAGGAAATTCATGTTTTTATATAAATATTAAGTTTCATTTTACTGCGTAATTATTAGTCATAGAACAAATATTCATAATGACAGTTGTACAGTTTAATTAGGTGTATCAGATGCTGCAATCATATTTCCAATATCTCTAATAGCTTTCGGGTTAATGAGTAGGAAAGTCATGTTTTTATATAAATATTAAGTTTCATTTTACTGGGTAATTATTAGTCATAGAACAAATATTCATAATCACAGTTGTAAAGTTTAATTAGGTATATCAGATGCTACAATGATATTTCCAATATCTCTAATAGCTATCGAGAAAATGAGGAGGAAAGTCATGTTTTTAAATAAATATTAAGTTTCATTTTACTGCGTAATTATTAGTCATAGAAAAAATATTCATAATATCAGTTGTAGAGTTTAATTAGGTGTATCAGCTGTTGCAATGATTTCTCCAATATCTCTAATAGCTTTCGAGAAAATGAGGAGGAAAATCATGTTTTTAAATAAATATTAAGTTTCATTTTACTGCGTAATTATTAGTCATAGAACAAATATTCATAATATCAGTTGTAAAGTTTAATTAGGTCTATCAGATGCTGCAATTATATTTCACATATCTCTAATAGCTTTCGAGAAAATGACGAGGAAAATCATGTTTTTATATAAAAATACGGTTTTATTTTACTGCGTAATTATTAGTCATAGAACAAATATTCATAATATCAGTTGTACAGTTGAAATAGGTGTATCAGATGATGCAATGATATTTCCAATATCTCTAATAGCTTTCGAGAAAACGAGGAAGAAATTAATTTAAAAAAAGTAAAATTCACTATTTATTAGTACTAGTGAAAATATTCATAATGACAGTAGTAGATTTTAATCAGGTCTATCAGATGCTTCAATGATATTTCCAATATCTCTAATAGCTTTCGAGAAAATGAGGAGGAATGTCATGTTTTTATATAAATATATAGTTTCATTTTACTGCGTAATTATTAGTCATAGAACAAATATTCATAATGTCAGTTTTACAGTTTAATTAGGTCTATCAGATGCTGTAGTGATATTTCCAATATCTCTTATAGCTTTCGAGAAAATGAGGAGGAAAGTCATGTTTTTATATAAATATTAAGTTTCAATTTACTGAGTAATTATTAGTCATAGAACAAATATTCATAATGAGAGTTGTACAGTTTAATTAGGTGTATCAGATGCTGCAATGATATTTCCAATATCTCTAATAGCTTTCGAGAAAATTAGGAGGAAAGTCATGTTTTTATATAAATATTAAGTTTCATTTTACTGCGTAATTATTAGCCATAGAACAAATATTCATAATATCAGTTGTACATTTTAATTAGGTGTATCAGATGCTGCAATGATATTTCCAATATCTCTAATAGCTTTCGAGAAAATGAGGAGGAAAGTCATGTTTTTAAATAAATATTAAGTTTAATTTTACTGCCTAATTATTAGTCATAGAACAAATATTCATAATATCAGTTTTACAGTTTAATTAGGTGTATCAGATGCTGCAATGATATTTCCAATATCTCTAATAGCTTTCGTGAAAATGAGGAGGAAAGTCATGTTTATATATATATATATATATATATGATATATATATATATATATATATATTAAGTTTCATTTTACTGCGTAATTATTAGTCATAGAACAAATATTCATAATGACAGTTGTACAGTTGAATTAGGTCTATCAGATGCTGCAATGATATTTCCAATATCTCTAATAGCTTTCGGGAAAATGAGGAGGAAAGTCATGTTTTAATATAAATATTAAGTTTCATTTTACTGCGTAATTATTAGTCATAAACAATTATTCATAATGACAGTTGTACAGTTTAATTAGGTGTATCAGATGCTGCAATGATATTTCAATATCTCTAATAGCTTCCGAGAAAATGAGGAGGAAATTCATGTTATTTATATAAATATTAAGTTTCATTTTACTGCGTAATTATTAGTCATAGAACAAATATTCATAATGACAGTTGTACAGTTTAATGTAGGTATATCAGAATCTGCAATGATATTTCCATATCTCTAATAGCTTTCGGGAAAATGAGGAGGAAAGTCATGTTTTTATATAAATATTAAGTTTCATTTTGCTGCGTAATATTAGTCATAGAACAAATATAATAATGACAGTTTACAGTTTAATTAGGTGTATCAGATGCTGCAATGATATTTCATATATCTCTAATAGTTTTCGAGGAAATAAGGAGAAAAGTTATGTTTATATAGAAATATTAAGTTCATTTTACTGAGTAATTACTAGTCATAGAACAAACATTCATAATGACAGTTGTACAGTTTAATTATGTGTATCAGATGCTGTAATGATATTTCCAATATCTCAATAGCTTTCAGCGAGAAAATGAGGAGGAAAGTCATGTTTTTATATAAATATAAAGTTTAATTTACTACGTAATTATTAGTCATAGAACAAATATTCATAATTTCAGTTTACAGTTTAATTAGGTCTATCAGATGCTGCAGTGATATTTCCAATATCTCTAATAGCTTTCGAGAAATGAGGAAATTCATGTTTTTATAATAAATAATTAAGTTTCATTTTACTGCGTAATTATTAGTCATAGAACAAATATTCATAATGACA
>JAPQNM010002126.1:32500-57500 GCA_029783475.1 Metacarcinus magister | reverse complement strand
CAAATAGACAGACAGACAGACAGACAGACAGACAAATAGACAGACAGACAGACAGACAGACAGACAAATAGACAGACAGACAGACAGACAGACAGACAAATAGACAGACAGACAGACAGACAGACAGACAGACAAAGAAATAGACAGACAGACAGACAGACAGACAGACAAAGAAATAGACAGACAGACAGACAGACAGACAGACAAGAAAGACAGACAGACAGACAGACAGACAGACAAAGAAATAGACAGACAGACAGACAGACAGACAGACAAAGAACAGACAGACAGACAGACAGAGACAGACAAAGAAAAGACAGACAGACAAGAAAGACAGACAGACAGACAAAGAAAGACAGACAGACAGACAGACAGACAGACAGACAGACAAAGAAATAGACAGACAGACAGACAGACAGACAGACAAAGAAATAGACAGACAGACAGACAGACAGACAGACAAAGAAATAGACAGACAGACAGACAGACAGACAGACAGACAGACAGACAGACAGACAGACAGACAAAGAAATAGACAGACAGACAGACAGACAGACAGACAAAGAAATAGACAGACAGACAGACAGACAGACAGACAAAGAAATAGACAGACAGACAGACAGACAGACAGACAGAAATAGACAGACAGACAGACAGACAGACAGACAAGAAATAGACAGACAGACAGACAGACAGACAGACAAAGAAATAGACAGACAGACAGACAGACAGACAGACAGACAGACAAAGAAATAGACAGACAGACAGACAGACAGACAAATAGACAGACAGACAGACAGACAGACAGACAAATAGACAGACAGACAGACAGACAAATAGACAGACAGACAGACAGACAGACAGACAAATAGACAGACAGACAGACAGACAAAGACAGACAGACAGACAGACAGACAGACAGACAAATAGACAGACAGACAGACAGACAGACAGACAAATAGACAGACAGACAGACAGACAGACAGACAAATAGACAGACAGACAGACAGACAGACAGACAAGACAGACAGACAGACAGACAGACAGACAGACAGACAAATAGACAGACAGACAGACAGACAGACAGACAGACAGACAAGAAACAGACAGACAGACAGAGACAGACAGACAGACAGACAGAGACAGACAGACAGACAGACAGACAGACAAAGAAATAGACAGACAGACAGACAGACAGACAGACAAAGAAACAGACAGACAGACAGACAGACAGACAGACAAGAAATAGACAGACAGACAGACAGACAGACAGACAGAGACAGACAGACAGAAGACAGACAGACAGACAAAGAAATAGACAGACAGACAGACAGACAGACAGACAGACAGACAAAGAAATAGACAGACAGACAGACAGACAGACAGACAAGAAATAGACAGACAGACAGACAGACAGACAGACAAAGAAATAGACAGACAGACAGACAGACAGACAGACAGAAAGAAATAGACAGACAGACAGACAGACAGACAGACAAAGAAATAGACAGACAGACAGACAGACAGACAGACAAGAAATAGACAGACAGACAGACAGACAGACAGACAAAGAAATAGACAGACAGACAGACAGACAGACAGACAAGACAATAGACAGACAGACAGACAGACAGACAGACAAGAAATAGACAGACAGACAAGACATAGACAGACAGACAAAGAAATAGACAGACAGACAAAGAAATAGACAGACAGACAAAGAAATAGACAGACAGACAGACAGACAGACAGACAGACAAAGAAATAGACAGACAGACAGACAGACAGACAGACAGACAAAGAAATAGACAGACAGACAGACAGACAGACAGACAAAGAAATAGACAGACAGACAGACAGACAGAAATAGACAGACAGACAGACAGACAAAGAAATAGACAGACAGACAGACAAGAAATAGACAGACAGACAGACAGACAAAGAAATAGACAGACAGACAAATAGACAGACAGACAGACAGACAGACAGACAAATAGACAGACAGACAGACAGACAAATAGACAGACAGACAGACAGACAGACAGACAGACAGAAATAGACAGACAGACAGACAGACAGACAGACAAATAGACAGACAGACAGACAGACAGACAGACAAAAGACAGACAGACAGACAGACAGACAGACAGACAAAGACAGACAGACAGACAGACAGACAGACAGACAGACAGACAGACAGACAGACAGACAGACAGACAGAAATAGATAGACAAACAGACAGAAAGACAGACAGACAGACAAATAGACAGACAGACAGACAGACAGACAGACAGACAGACAAATAGACAGACAGACAGACAGACAGACAGACAGACAAAGAAAGACAGACAGACAGACAGACAGACAGACAGACAAAGAAATAGACAGACAGACAGACAGACAGACAGACAGACAAAGAAATAGACAGACAGACAGACAGACAGACAGACAAAGAAATAGACAGACAGACAAAGAAATAGACAGACAGACAGACAAAGAAATAGACAGACAGACAGACAGACAGACAGACAGACAGACAAAGAAATAGACAGACAGACAGACAGACAGACAGACAAAGAAATAGACAGACAGACAGACAGACAGACAGACAAAGAAATAGACAGACAGACAGACAGACAGACAGACAAAGAAATAGACAGACAGACAGACAGACAGACAGACAGACAGACAGACAGACAGACAGACAGACAGACAGACAGACAGACAGACAAAGAAATAGACAGACAGACAGACAGACAGACAGACAAAGAAATAGACAGACAGACAGACAGACAGACAGACAAAGAAATAGACAGACAGACAGACAGACAGACAGACAAAGAAATAGACAGACAGACAGACAGACAGACAGACAAAGAAATAGACAGACAGACAGACAGACAGACAGACAAAGAAATAGACAGACAGACAGACAGACAGACAGACAAAGAAATAGACAGACAGACAGACAAAGAAATAGACAGACAGACAGACAGACAGACAGACAGACAGACAGACAGACAGACAGACAGACAGACAGACAGACAGACAGACAGACAGACAGACAGACAGACAGACAGACAGACAGACGACAGACAGACAGACAGACAGACAGACAGACAGACAGACAGACAGACAGACAGACAGACAGACAGACAGACAGACAGACAGACAGACAGACAGAAATAGACAGACAAATAGACAGACAAAGACAGACAAATAGACAGACAGACAAATAGACAGACAGACAAATAGACAGACAGACAAATAGACAGACAGACAAATAGACAGACAGACAAATAGACAGACAGACAAATAGACAGACAGACAAATAGACAGACAGACAAATAGACAGACAGACAAATAGACAGACAGACAAATAGACAAATAGACAGACAGACAGACAGACAGACAAATAGACAGACAAATAGACAGACAGACAGACAGACAAATAGACAGACAGACAGACAGACAAATAGACAGACAGACAGACAGACAAATAGACAGACAGACAGACAGACAGACAAATAGACAAATAGACAAATAGACAGACAGACAGACAGACAAATAGACAGACAGACAGACAGACAAATAGACAGACAGACAGACAGACAAATAGACAGACAGACAGACAGACAAATAGACAGACAGACAGACAGACAAATAGACAGACAGACAGACAGACAAATAGACAGACAGACAGACAGACAAATAGACAGACAGACAGACAGACAAATAGACAGACAGACAGACAGACAAATAGACAGACAAAGAAATAGACAGACAGACAGACAGACAGACAGACAAAGAAATAGACAGACAGACAGACAGACAGACAGACAAAGAAATAGACAGACAGACAGACAGACAGACAGACAAAGAAATAGACAGACAGACAAATAGACAGACACATAGACAGACAGACAGACAGACAAATAGACAGACAGACAGACAGACAGACAGACAGACAGACAGACAGACAGACAGACAGACAGACAGACAGACAGACAGACAGACAGACAGACAGACAGACAAATAGACAAATAGACAAATAGACAGACAGACAGACAGACAAATAGACAGACAGACAGACAGACAAATAGACAGACAGACAGACAGACAAATAGACAGACAGACAGACAGACAAAAGACAGACAGACAGACAGACAAGACAGACAGACAGACAGACAGACAAAGAAATAGACAGACAGACAGACAGACAGACAGACAGACAAAGAAATAGACAGACAGACAGACAGACAGACAGACAAAGAAATAGACAGACAGACAGACAGACAGACAGACAAAGAAATAGACAGACAGACAGACAGACAGACAGACAAAGAAATAGACAGACAGACAGACAGACAGACAGACAAAGAAATAGACAGACAGACAGACAGACAGACAGACAAAGAAATAGACAGACAGACAAATAGACAGACACATAGACAGACAGACAGACAGACAAATAGACAGACAGACAGACAGACAGACAGACAGACAGACAGACAGACAGACAGACAGACAGACAGACAGACAGACAAATAGACAGACAGACAAACAGACAGACAGACAGACAAATAGACAGACAGACAAATAGACAGACAGACAAACAGACAGACAGACAAAGAAATAGACAGACAGACAAATAGACAGACAGACAGACAGACAGACAGACAGACAGACAGACAAGAAATAGAAAGACAGACAGACAGACAGACAGACAAAGAAATAGACAGACAGACAGACAGACAGACAGACAAAGAAATAGACAGACAGACAGACAGACAGACAGACAAAGAAATAGACAGACAGACAGACAGACAGACAGACAAAGAAATAGACAGACAGACAGACAAAGAAATAGACAGACAGACAGACAGACAGACAGACAGACAGACAGACAGACAGACAGACAGACAGACAGACAGACAGACAGACAGACAGACAGACAGACAGACAGACAGACAGACAGACAGACAGACAGACAGACAGACAGACAGACAGACAGACAGACAGACAGACAGACAGACAGACAGACAGACAGACAGACAAATAGACAGACAAATAGACAGACAAATAGACAGACAAATAGACAGACAGACAAATAGACAGACAGACAAATAGACAGACAGACAAATAGACAGACAGACAAATAGACAGACAGACAAATAGACAGACAGACAAATAGACAGACAGACAAATAGACAGACAGACAAATAGACAGACAGACAAAGACAAAGACAGACAGACAGACAGACAGACAAATAGACAGACAAATAGACAGACAGACAGACAGACAAATAGACAGACAGACAGACAGACAAATAGACAGACAGACAGACAGACAAATAGACAGACAGACAGACAGACAAATAGACAGACAGACAAATAGACACATAGACAGACAGACAAATAGACAGACAGACAGACAGACAAATAGACAGACAGACAGACAGACAAATAGACAGACAGACAAATAGACAGACAGACAGACAGACAGACAGACAAATAGACAGACAAATAGACAGACAAATAGACAGACAGACAAATAGACAGACAGACAAATAGACAGACAGACAAATAGACAGACAGACAAATAGACAGACAGACAAATAGACAGACAGACAAATAGACAGACAGACAAATAGACAGACAGACAAATAGACAAATAGACAGACAGACAGACAGACAGACAAATAGACAGACAAATAGACAGACAGACAGACAGACAAATAGACAGACAGACAGACAGACAAATAGACAGACAGACAAATAGACACATAGACAGACAGACAAATAGACAGACAGACAGACAGACAAATAGACAGACAGACAGACAGACAAATAGACAGACAGACAAATAGACAGACAGACAGACAGACAGACAGACAAATAGACAGACAAATAGACAGACAAATAGACAGACAGACAAATAGACAGACAGACAAATAGACAGACAGACAAATAGACAGACAGACAAATAGACAGACAGACAAATAGACAGACAGACAAATAGACAAATAGACAGACAGACAGACAGACAGACAAATAGACAGACAAATAGACAGACAGACAGACAGACAAATAGACAGACAGACAGACAGACAGACAGACAAATAGACAGACACATAGACAGACAGACAGACAGACAAATAGACAGACAGACAGACAGACAGACAGACAGACAGACAGACAGACAGACAGACAGACAGACAGACAGACAGACAGACAGACAGACAAATAGACAGACAGACAAACAGACAGACAGACAAATAGACACATAGACAGACAGACAAATAGACAGACAGACAGACAGACAAATAGACAGACAGACAGACAGACAAATAGACAGACAGACAAATAGACAGACAGACAGACAGACAGACAGACAAATAGACAGACAAATAGACAGACAAATAGACAGACAGACAAATAGACAGACAGACAAATAGACAGACAGACAAATAGACAGACAGACAAATAGACAGACAGACAAATAGACAGACAGACAAATAGACAAATAGACAGACAGACAGACAGACAGACAAATAGACAGACAAATAGACAGACAGACAGACAGACAAATAGACAGACAGACAGACAGACAGACAGACAAATAGACAGACACATAGACAGACAGACAGACAGACAAATAGACAGACAGACAGACAGACAGACAGACAGACAGACAGACAGACAGACAGACAGACAGACAGACAGACAGACAGACAGACAGACAAATAGACAGACAGACAAACAGACAGACAGACAGACAAATAGACAGACAGACAAATAGACAGACAGACAGACAGACAGACAGACAGACAGACAGACAGACAGACAGACAAAGAAATAGACAGACAGACAGACAGACAGACAAAGAAATAGACAGACAGACAGACAGACAGACAAAGAAATAGACAGACAGACAGACAGACAGACAAAGAAATAGACAGACAGACAGACAGACAGACAGACAGACAGACAGACAGACAGACAGACAGACAGACAGACAGACAGACAGACAGACAGACAGACAGACAGACAAATAGACAGACAGACAGACAGACAAATAGACAGACAGACAGACAGACAAAGAAATAGACAGACAGACAAAGAAATAGACAGACAGACAAATAGACAGACAGACAGACAGACAGACAAAGAAATAGACAGACAGACAGACAGACAGACAAAGAAATAGACAGACAGACAGACAGACAGACAGACAAAGAAATAGACAGACAGACAGACAGACAGACAGACAAACAAATAGACAGACAGACAAATAGACAGACACATAGACAGACAGACAGACAGACAAATAGACAGACAGACAGACAGACAGACAGACAGACAGACAGACAGACAGACAGACAGACAGACAGACAGACAGACAGACAGACAGACAGACAGACAAATAGACAGACAGACAAACAGACAGACAGACAGACAAATAGACAGACAGACAAATAGACAGACAGACAGACAGACAGACAGACAGACAGACAGACAGACAGACAGACAAAGAAATAGACAGACAGACAGACAGACAGACAGACAAAGAAATAGACAGACAGACAGACAGACAGACAAAGAAATAGACAGACAGACAGACAGACAGACAGACAAAGAAATAGACAGACAGACAGACAGACAGACAAAGAAATAGACAGACAGACAGACAGACAGACAGACAGACAGACAGACAGACAGACAGACAGACAGACAGACAGACAGACAGACAGACAGACAGACAGACAAATAGACAGACAGACAGACAGACAAATAGACAGACAGACAGACAGACAGACAGACAGACAAATAGACAGACAGACAGACAGACAGACAGACAAATAGACAGACAGACAGACAGACAGACAGACAGACAAAGAAATAGACAGACAGACAGACAAAGAAATAGACAGACAGACAGACAAAGAAATAGACAGACAGACAGACAGACAGACAGACAGACAGACAAAGAAATAGAAAGACAGACAGACAAAGAAATAGACAGACAGACAGACAGACAGACAGACAGACAGACAGACAGACAGACAGACAGACAGACAGACAGACAGACAGACAGACAGACAGACAGACAGACAGACAGACAGACAGACAGACAGACAGACAGACAGACAGACAGACAAAGAAATAGACAGACAGACAGACAGACAGACAGACAAAGAAATAGACAGACAGACAGACAAAGAAATAGACAGACAGACAGACAGACAGACAGACAGACAGACAAAGAAATAGAAAGACAGACAGACAAAGAAATAGACAGACAGACAGACAGACAGACAGACAGACAGACAGAAATAGACAGACAGACAGACAGACAGACAAATAGACAGACAGACAGACAGACAGACAGACAAATAGACAGACAGACAGACAGACAGACAAATAGACAGACAGATAGACAGACAGACAGACAAATAGACAGACAGAAAGACAGACAAAGAAATAGACAGACAGACAGACAGACAGACAGACAGACAGACAGACAGACAGACAGACAGACAGACAGACAGACAGACAAATAGACAGACAGACAGACAGACAAATAGACAGACAGACAGACAGACAGACAGACAGACAAATAGACAGACAGACAGACAGACAGACAGACAAATAGACAGACAGACAGACAGACAGACAGACAGACAAAGAAATAGACAGACAGACAGACAGACAGACAGACAAAGAAATAGACAGACAGACAGACAAAGAAATAGACAGACAGACAGACAGACAGACAGACAGACAGACAAAGAAATAGAAAGACAGACAGACAAAGAAATAGACAGACAGACAGACAGACAGACAGACAGACAGACAAAGAAATAGACAGACAGACAGACAGACAGACAAATAGACAGACAGACAGACAGACAGACAGACAAATAGACAGACAGACAGACAGACAAATAGACAGACAGACAGACAGACAAATAGACAGACAGACAGACAGACAGACAGACAAATAGACAGACAAAGAAATAGACAGACAGACAGACAGACAGACAGACAAAGAAATAGACAGACAGACAGACAGACAGACAGACAGACAGACAGACAAAGAAATAGACAGACAGACAGACAGACAGACAGACAGACAGACAAAGAAATAGACAGACAGACAGACAGACAGACAGACAGACAGACAAAGAAATAGACAGACAGACAGACAGACAGACAGACAGACAGACAAAGAAATAGACAGACAGACAGACAGACAGACAAATAGACAGACAGACAGACAGACAGACAGACAAATAGACAGACAGACAGACAGACAGACAGACAGACAGACAGACAGACAGACAGACAGACAGACAGACAAAGAAATAGACAGACAGACAAAGAAATAGACAGACAGACAGACAGACAGACAAATAGACAGACAGACAGACAGACAGACAGACAGACAGACAGACAGACAGACAGACAGACAGACAGACAGACAGACAAAGAAATAGACAGACAGACAAAGAAATAGACAGACAGACAAAGAAATAGACAGACAGACAGACAGACAGACACAGAGACAGACAGACAGACAGACAGACAGACAGACAGACAGACAGACAGACAGACAGACAGACAAATAGACAGACAGACAGACAGACAAATAGACAGACAGACAGACAGACAGACAAATAGACAGACAGACAGACAGACAAATAGACAGACAGACAGACAGACAGACAGACAGACAAAGAAATAGACAGACAGACAGACAGACAGACAGACAAAGAAATAGACAGACAGACAGACAGACAGACAGACAAAGAAATAGACAAACAGACAGACAGACAGACAGACAAAGAAATAGACAGACAGACAGACAGACAGACAGACAAAGAAATAGACAGACAGACAGACAAAGAAATAGACAGACAGACAGACAGACAGACAGACAGACAGACAAAGAAATAGACAGACAGACAGACAAAGAAATAGACAGACAGACAGACAGACAGACAGGACAGACAAAGAAATAGACAGACAGACAGACAGACAGACAAATAGACAGACAGACAGACAGACAGACAGACAAATAGACAGACAGACAGACAGACAAATAGACAGACAGACAGACAGACAAATAGACAGACAGACAGACAGACAGACAGACAAATAGACAGACAAAGAAATAGACAGACAGACAGACAGACAGACAAATAGACAGACAGACAGAAAGACAGACAGACAAATAGACAGACAGACAGACAGACAAATAGACAGACAGACAGACAGACAAATAGACAGACAGACAGACAGACAGACAGACAAATAGACAGACAGACAGACAGACAGACAGACAAATAGACAGACAGACAGACAGACAGACAGACAAATAGACAGACAGACAGACAGACAGACAGACAGACAAAGAAATAGACAGACAGACAGACAGACAGACAGACAAAGAAATAGACAGACAGACAGACAGACAGACAGACAAAGAAATAGACAGACAGACAGACAGACAGACAGACAAAGAAATAGACAGACAGACAGACAGACAGACAGACAAAGAAATAGACAGACAGACAGACAGACAGACAGACAAAGAAATAGACAGACAGACAAAGAAATAGACAGACAGACAGACAAAGAAATAGACAGACAGACAGACAGACAGACAGACAGACAGACAAAGAAATAGACAGACAGACAGACAGACAGACAGACAAAGAAATAGACAGACAGACAGACAGACAGACAGACAAAGAAATAGACAGACAGACAGACAGACAGACAGACAGACAGACAGACAGACAGACAGACAGACAAAGAAATAGACAGACAGACAGACAGACAGACAGACAAAGAAATAGACAGACAGACAGACAGACAGACAGACAAAGAAATAGACAGACAGACAGACAGACAGACAGACAAAGAAATAGACAGACAGACAGACAGACAGACAGACAAAGAAATAGACAGACAGACAGACAGACAGACAGACAAAGAAATAGACAGACAGACAGACAGACAGACAGACAGACAGACAAAGAAATAGACAGACAGACAGACAGACAGACAAATAGACAGACAGACAGACAGACAGACAGACAAATAGACAGACAGACAGACAGACAAAGACAGACAGACAGACAGACAGACAGACAAATAGACAGACAGACAGACAGACAAATAGACAGACAGACAGACAGACAGACAGACAGACAAATAGACAGACAGACAGACAGACAGACAGACAAATAGACAGACAGACAGACAGACAGACAGACAAATAGACAGACAGACAGACAGACAGACAGACAAATAGACAGACAGACAGACAGACAGACAGACAGACAGACAAATAGACAGACAGACAGACAGACAGACAGACAGACAGACAAAGAAATAGACAGACAGACAGACAGACAGACAGACAGACAAAGAAATAGACAGACAGACAGACAGACAGACAGACAAAGAAATAGACAGACAGACAGACAGACAGACAGACAAAGAAATAGACAGACAGACAGACAGACAGACAGACAAAGAAATAGACAGACAGACAAAGAAATAGACAGACAGACAGACAAAGAAATAGACAGACAGACAGACAGACAGACAGACAGACAGACAAAGAAATAGACAGACAGACAGACAGACAGACAGACAAGAAATAGACAGACAGACAGACAGACAGACAGACAAAGAAATAGACAGACAGACAGACAGACAGACAGACAAAGAAATAGACAGACAGACAGACAGACAGACAGACAAAGAAATAGACAGACAGACAGACAGACAGACAGACAAAGAAATAGACAGACAGACAGACAGACAGACAGACAAAGAAATAGACAGACAGACAGACAGACAGACAGACAAAGAAATAGACAGACAGACAGACAGACAGACAGACAAAGAAATAGACAGACAGACAAAGAAATAGACAGACAGACAAAGAAATAGACAGACAGACAAAGAAATAGACAGACAGACAAAGAAATAGACAGACAGACAGACAGACAGACAGACAGACAAAGAAATAGACAGACAGACAGACAGACAGACAGACAGACAAAGAAATAGACAGACAGACAGACAGACAGACAGACAAAGAAATAGACAGACAGACAGACAAAGAAATAGACAGACAGACAGACAGACAAAGAAATAGACAGACAGACAGACAAAGAAATAGACAGACAGACAGACAGACAAAGAAATAGACAGACAGACAAATAGACAGACAGACAGACAGACAGACAGACAAATAGACAGACAGACAGACAGACAAATAGACAGACAGACAGACAGACAGACAGACAGACAAATAGACAGACAGACAGACAGACAGACAGACAAATAGACAGACAGACAGACAGACAGACAGACAAATAGACAGACAGACAGACAGACAGACAGACAGACAAATAGACAGACAGACAGACAGACAGACAGACAAATAGACAGACAGACAGACAGACAGACAGACAAATAGACAGACAGACAGACAGACAGACAGACAGACAGACAAATAGACAGACAGACAGACAGACAGACAGACAGACAGACAAATAGACAGACAGACAGACAGACAGACAGACAAAGAAATAGACAGACAGACAGACAGACAGACAGACAAGAAATAGACAGACAGACAGACAGACAGACAGACAAAGAAATAGACAGACAGACAGACAGACAGACAGACAAAGAAATAGACAGACAGACAAAGAAATAGACAGACAGACAGACAAAGAAATAGACAGACAGACAGACAGACAGACAGACAGACAGACAAAGAAATAGACAGACAGACAGACAGACAGACAGACAAAGAAATAGACAGACAGACAGACAGACAGACAGACAAAGAAATAGACAGACAGACAGACAGACAGACAGACAAAGAAATAGACAGACAGACAGACAGACAGACAGACAGACAGACAGACAGACAGACAGACAGACAGACAGACAGACAGACAGACAAGAAATAGACAGACAGACAGACAGACAGACAGACAAAGAAATAGACAGACAGACAGACAGACAGACAGACAAAAGAAATAGACAGACAGACAGACAGACAGACAGACAAAGAAATAGACAGACAGACAGACAGACAGACAGACAAAGAAATAGACAGACAGACAGACAGACAGACAGACAAAGAAATAGACAGACAGACAAAGAAATAGACAGACAGACAAAGAAATAGACAGACAGACAAAGAAAGACAGACAGACAAAGAAATAGACAGACAGACAGACAGACAGACAGACAGACAAAGAAATAGACAGACAGACAGACAGACAGACAGACAGACAAAGAAATAGACAGACAGACAGACAGACAGACAGACAAGAAATAGACAGACAGACAGACAAAGAAATAGACAGACAGACAGACAGACAAAGAAATAGACAGACAGACAAATAGACAGACAGACAGACAGACAGACAGACAAATAGACAGACAGACAGACAGACAAATAGACAGACAGACAGACAGACAGACAGACAGACAAATAGACAGACAGACAGACAGACAGACAGACAAATAGACAGACAGACAGACAGACAGACAGACAAATAGACAGACAGACAGACAGACAGACAGACAGACAGACAAAGACAGACAGACAGACAGACAGACAGACAGACAGACAAATAGACAGACAGACAGACAGACAGACAGACAGACAAAGAAATAGACAGACAGACAGACAGACAGACAGACAAAGAAATAGACAGACAGACAGACAGACAGACAGACAAAGAAATAGACAGACAGACAGACAGACAGACAGACAAAGAAATAGACAGACAGACAGACAGACAGACAGACAAAGAAATAGACAGACAGACAGACAGACAGACAGACAGACAGACAGACAGACAGACAGACAGACAGACAGACAGACAGACAGACAAAGAAATAGACAGACAGACAAAGAAATAGACAGACAGACAGACAAAGAAATAGACAGACAGACAGACAGACAGACAGACAGACAGACAAAGAAATAGACAGACAGACAGACAGACAGACAGACAAAGAAATAGACAGACAGACAGACAGACAGACAGACAAAGAAATAGACAGACAGACAGACAGACAGACAGACAAAGAAATAGACAGACAGACAGACAGACAGACAGACAGACAGACAGACAGACAGACAGACAGACAGACAGACAGACAGACAAAGAAATAGACAGACAGACAGACAGACAGACAGACAAAGAAATAGACAGACAGACAGACAGACAGACAGACAAAGAAATAGACAGACAGACAGACAGACAGACAGACAAAGAAATAGACAGACAGACAGACAGACAGACAGACAAAGAAATAGACAGACAGACAGACAGACAGACAGACAAAGAAATAGACAGACAGACAGACAGACAGACAGACAAAGAAATAGACAGACAGACAAAGAAATAGACAGACAGACAAAGAAATAGACAGACAGACAAAGAAATAGACAGACAGACAAAGAAATAGACAGACAGACAGACAGACAGACAGACAGACAAAGAAATAAACAGACAGACAGACAGACAGACAAAGAAATAGACAGACAGACAGACAGACAGACAGACAAAGAAATAGACAGACAGACAGACAAAGAAATAGACAGACAGACAGACAGACAAAGAAACAGACAGACAGACAGACAAAGAAATAGACAGACAGACAGACAGACAAAGAAATAGACAGACAGACAGACAGACAGACAGACAGACAGACAAAGAAATAGACAGACAGACAGACAGACAGACAGACAGACAGACAAAGAAATAGACAGACAGACAGACAGACAGACAGACAGACAGACAAAGAAATAGACAGACAGACAGACAGACAGACAGACAAAGAAATAGACAGACAGACAGACAGACAGACAGACAAAGAAATAGACAGACAGACAGACAGACAGACAAAGAAATAGACAGACAGACAGACAGACAGACAGACAGACAGACAGACAGACAGACAGACAGACAGACAAAGAAATAGACAGACAGACAGACAGACAGACAGACAGACAGACAAAGAAATAGACAGACAGACAGACAGACAGACAGACAAAGAAATAGACAGACAGACAGACAGACAGACAGACAGACAGACAAAGAAATAGACAGACAGACAGACAGACAGACAGACAGACAGACAAAGAAATAGACAGACAGACAGACAAAGAAATAGACAGACAGACAGACAGACAAAGAAATAGACAGACAGACAGACAAAGAAATAGACAGACAGACAGACAGACAAAGAAACAGACAGACAGACAGACAAAGAAATAGACAGACAGACAGACAGACAAAGAAATAGACAGACAGACAGACAGACAGACAGACAGACAGACAAAGAAATAGACAGACAGACAGACAGACAGACAGACAGACAGACTAAGAAATAGACAGACAGACAGACAGACAGACAGACAGACAAAGAAATAGACAGACAGACAGACAGACAGACAAAGAAATAGACAGACAGACAGACAGACAGACAGACAGACAGACAGACAGACAGACAGACAGACAGACAGACAGACAGACAGACAAAGAAATAGACAGACAGACAGACAGACAGACAGACAAAGAAATAGACAGACAGACAGACAGACAGACAGACAAAGAAATAGACAGACAGACAGACAGACAGACAGACAAAGAAATAGACAGACAGACAGACAGACAGACAGACAAAGAAATAGACAGACAGACAGACAGACAGACAGACAAAGAAATAGACAGACAGACAGACAGACAGACAGACAAAGAAATAGACAGACAGACAGACAGACAGACAGACAAAGAAATAGACAGACAGACAGACAGACAGACAGACAAAGAAATAGACAGACAGACAAAGAAATAGACAGACAGACAAAGAAATAGACAGACAGACAAAGAAATAGACAGACAGACAGACAGACAGACAGACAGACAAAGAAATAGACAGACAGACAGACAGACAGACAGACAAAGAAATAGACAGACAGACAGACAAAGAAATAGACAGACAGACAGACAGACAAAGAAACAGACAGACAGACAGACAAAGAAATAGACAGACAGACAGACAGACAAAGAAATAGACAGACAGACAGACAGACAAAGAAATAGACAGACAGACAGACAGACAAAGAAATAGACAGACAGACAGACAGACAAAGAAATAGACAGACAGACAGACAGACAAAGAAATAGACAGACAGACAGACAGACAAAGAAATAGACAGACAGACAGACAGACAAAGAAATAGACAGACAGACAGACAGACAAAGAAATAGACAGACAGACAGACAGACAAAGAAATAGACAGACAGACAGACAGACAAAGAAATAGACAGACAGACAAAGAAATAGACAGACAGACAGACAGACAGACAGACAGACAGACAGACAGACAGACAGACAGACAGACAGACAGACAAAGAAATAGACAGACAGACAGACAGACAGACAGACAGACAGACAGACAGACAGACAAAGAAATAGACAGACAGACAGACAGACAGACAGACAGACAGACAAAGAAATAGACAGACAGACAGACAGACAGACAAAGAAATAGACAGACAGACAGACAGACAGACAGACAAAGAAATAGACAGACAGACAGACAGACAGACAGACAAAGAAATAGACAGACAGACAGACAGACAGACAGACAGACAGACAGACAGACAGACAGACAGACAGACAGACAGACAGACAGACAAAGAAATAGACAGACAGACAGACAGACAGACAGACAAAGAAATAGACAGACAGACAGACAGACAGACAGACAAAGAAATAGACAGACAGACAGACAGACAGACAGACAAAGAAATAGACAGACAGACAGACAGACAGACAGACAAAGAAATAGACAGACAGACAGACAGACAGACAGACAAAGAAATAGACAGACAGACAAAGAAATAGACAGACAGACAAAGAAATAGACAGACAGACAAAGAAATAGACAGACAGACAAAGAAATAGACAGACAGACAGACAGACAGACAGACAGACAAAGAAATAGACAGACAGACAGACAGACAGACAGACAGACAAAGAAATAGACAGACAGACAGACAGACAGACAGACAAAGAAATAGACAGACAGACAGACAAAGAAATAGACAGACAGACAGACAGACAAAGAAATAGACAGACAGACAAATAGACAGACAGACAGACAGACAGACAGACAAATAGACAGACAGACAGACAGACAAATAGACAGACAGACAGACAGACAGACAGACAGACAAATAGACAGACAGACAGACAGACAGACAGACAAATAGACAGACAGACAGACAGACAGACAGACAAATAGACAGACAGACAGACAGACAGACAGACAGACAGACAAATAGACAGACAGACAGACAGACAGACAGACAGACAGACAAATAGACAGACAGACAGACAGACAGACAGACAGACAAAGAAATAGACAGACAGACAGACAGACAGACAGACAAAGAAATAGACAGACAGACAGACAGACAGACAGACAAAGAAATAGACAGACAGACAGACAGACAGACAGACAAAGAAATAGACAGACAGACAGACAGACAGACAGACAAAGAAATAGACAGACAGACAGACAGACAGACAGACAGACAGACAGACAGACAGACAGACAGACAGACAGACAGACAGACAGACAAAGAAATAGACAGACAGACAAAGAAATAGACAGACAGACAGACAAAGAAATAGACAGACAGACAGACAGACAGACAGACAGACAGACAAAGAAATAGACAGACAGACAGACAGACAGACAGACAAAGAAATAGACAGACAGACAGACAGACAGACAGACAAAGAAATAGACAGACAGAGAGACAGACAGACAGACAAAGAAATAGACAGACAGACAGACAGACAGACAGACAGACAGACAGACAGACAGACAGACAGACAGACAGACAGACAGACAGACAAAGAAATAGACAGACAGACAGACAGACAGACAGACAAAGAAATAGACAGACAGACAGACAGACAGACAGACAAAGAAATAGACAGACAGACAGACAGACAGACAGACAAAGAAATAGACAGACAGACAGACAGACAGACAGACAAAGAAATAGACAGACAGACAGACAGACAGACAGACAAAGAAATAGACAGACAGACAGACAGACAGACAGACAAAGAAATAGACAGACAGACAAAGAAATAGACAGACAGACAAAGAAATAGACAGACAGACAAAGAAATAGACAGACAGACAAAGAAATAGACAGACAGACAGACAGACAGACAGACAGACAAAGAAATAAACAGACAGACAGACAGACAGACAAAGAAATAGACAGACAGACAGACAGACAGACAGACAAAGAAATAGACAGACAGACAGACAAAGAAATAGACAGACAGACAGACAGACAAAGAAACAGACAGACAGACAGACAAAGAAATAGACAGACAGACAGACAGACAAAGAAATAGACAGACAGACAGACAGACAGACAGACAGACAGACAAAGAAATAGACAGACAGACAGACAGACAGACAGACAGACAGACAAAGAAATAGACAGACAGACAGACAGACAGACAGACAGACAGACAAAGAAATAGACAGACAGACAGACAGACAGACAGACAAAGAAATAGACAGACAGACAGACAGACAGACAGACAAAGAAATAGACAGACAGACAGACAGACAGACAAAGAAATAGACAGACAGACAGACAGACAGACAGACAGACAGACAGACAGACAGACAGACAGACAGACAGACAAAGAAATAGACAGACAGACAGACAGACAGACAGACAGACAGACAAAGAAATAGACAGACAGACAGACAGACAGACAGACAAAGAAATAGACAGACAGACAGACAGACAGACAGACAGACAGACAAAGAAATAGACAGACAGACAGACAGACAGACAGACAGACAGACAAAGAAATAGACAGACAGACAGACAAAGAAATAGACAGACAGACAGACAGACAAAGAAATAGACAGACAGACAGACAAAGAAATAGACAGACAGACAGACAGACAAAGAAACAGACAGACAGACAGACAAAGAAATAGACAGACAGACAGACAGACAAAGAAATAGACAGACAGACAGACAGACAGACAGACAGACAGACAAAGAAATAGACAGACAGACAGACAGACAGACAGACAGACAGACAAAGAAATAGACAGACAGACAGACAGACAGACAGACAGACAAAGAAATAGACAGACAGACAGACAGACAGACAAAGAAATAGACAGACAGACAGACAGACAGACAGACAGACAGACAGACAGACAGACAGACAGACAGACAGACAGACAGACAGACAAAGAAATAGACAGACAGACAGACAGACAGACAGACAAAGAAATAGACAGACAGACAGACAGACAGACAGACAAAGAAATAGACAGACAGACAGACAGACAGACAGACAAAGAAATAGACAGACAGACAGACAGACAGACAGACAAAGAAATAGACAGACAGACAGACAGACAGACAGACAAAGAAATAGACAGACAGACAGACAGACAGACAGACAAAGAAATAGACAGACAGACAGACAGACAGACAGACAAAGAAATAGACAGACAGACAGACAGACAGACAGACAAAGAAATAGACAGACAGACAAAGAAATAGACAGACAGACAAAGAAATAGACAGACAGACAAAGAAATAGACAGACAGACAGACAGACAGACAGACAGACAAAGAAATAGACAGACAGACAGACAGACAGACAGACAAAGAAATAGACAGACAGACAGACAAAGAAATAGACAGACAGACAGACAGACAAAGAAACAGACAGACAGACAGACAAAGAAATAGACAGACAGACAGACAGACAAAGAAATAGACAGACAGACAGACAGACAAAGAAATAGACAGACAGACAGACAGACAAAGAAATAGACAGACAGACAGACAGACAAAGAAATAGACAGACAGACAGACAGACAAAGAAATAGACAGACAGACAGACAGACAAAGAAATAGACAGACAGACAGACAGACAAAGAAATAGACAGACAGACAGACAGACAAAGAAATAGACAGACAGACAGACAGACAAAGAAATAGACAGACAGACAGACAGACAAAGAAATAGACAGACAGACAGACAGACAAAGAAATAGACAGACAGACAGACAGACAGACAGACAGACAGACAGACAGACAGACAGACAGACAGACAGACAGACAAAGAAATAGACAGACAGACAGACAGACAGACAGACAGACAGACAGACAGACAGACAAAGAAATAGACAGACAGACAGACAGACAGACAGACAGACAGACAAAGAAATAGACAGACAGACAGACAGACAGACAGACAGACAGACAAAGAAATAGACAGACAGACAGACAGACAGACAGACAGACAGACAAAGAAATAGACAGACAGACAGACAGACAGACAGACAAAGAAATAGACAGACAGACAGACAGACAGACAGACAAAGAAATAGACAGACAGACAGACAGACAAAGAAATAGACAGACAGACAGACAGACAAAGAAATAGACAGACAGACAGACAGACAGACAAAGAAATAGACAGACAGACAGACAGACAGACAGACAAAGAAATAGACAGACAGACAGACAGACAAAGAAATAGACAGACAGACAGACAGACAGACAGACAAAGAAATAGACAGACAGACAGACAGACAGACAGACAAAGAAATAGACAGACAGACAGACAGACAGACAGACAAAGAAATAGACAGACAGACAGACAGACAGACAGACAAAGAAATAGACAGACAGACAAAGAAATAGACAGACAGACAAAGAAATAGACAGACAGACAAAGAAATAGACAGACAGACAAAGAAATAGACAGACAGACAAAGAAATAGACAGACAGACAGACAGACAGACAGACAAAGAAATAGACAGACAGACAGACAGACAAAGAAACAGACAGACAGACAGACAAAGAAATAGACAGACAGACAGACAGACAAAGAAATAGACAGACAGACAGACAGACAAAGAAATAGACAGACAGACAGACAGACAAAGAAATAGACAGACAGACAGACAGACAAAGAAATAGACAGACAGACAGACAGACAAAGAAATAGACAGACAGACAGACAGACAAAGAAATAGACAGACAGACAGACAGACAAAGAAATAGACAGACAGACAGACAGACAAAGAAATAGACAGACAGACAGACAGACAAAGAAATAGACAGACAGACAGACAGACAGACAGACAAAGAAATAGACAGACAGACAGACAGACAGACAGACAAAGAAATAGACAGACAGACAGACAGACAGAGAAATAGACAGACAGACAGACAGACAGAGAAATAGACAGACAGACAAAGAAATAGACAGACAGACAGACAGACAAAGAAATAGACAGACAGACAGACAGACAAAGAAATAGACAGACAGACAGACAGACAGACAGACAAAGAAATAGACAGACAGACAGACAGACAGACAGACAAAGAAATAGACAGACAGACAGACAGACAGAGAAATAGACAGACAGACAGACAGACAGAGAAATAGACAGACAGACAAAGAAATAGACAGACAGACAGACAGACAAAGAAATAGACAGACAGACAGACAGACAGACAGACAAAGAAATAGACAGACAGACAGACAGACAGACAGACAAAGAAATAGACAGACAGACAGACAGACAGACAGACAAAGAAATAGACAGACAGACAGACAGACAGACAGACAAAGAAATAGACAGACAGACAGACAGACAGACAGACAAAGAAATAGACAGACAGACAGACAGACAGACAGACAAAGAAATAGACAGACAGACAGACAGACAGACAGACAAAGAAATAGACAGACAGACAGACAGACAGACAGACAAAGAAATAGACAGACAGACAGACAGACAGACAGACAGACAGACAGACAGACAGACAAAGAAATAGACAGACAGACAGACAAAGAAATAGACAGACAGACAGACAGACAGACAGACAGACAGACAGACAGACAGACAAAGAAATAGACAGACAGACAGACAAAGAAATAGACAGACAGACAGACAGACAGACAGACAAAGAAATAGACAGACAGACAGACAGACAGACAGACAGACAGACAGACAGACAGACAAAGAAATAGACAGACAGACAGACAGACAGAGAAATAGACAGACAGACAGACAGACAGAGAAATAGACAGACAGACAGACAGACAGACAGACAAGAAATAGACAGACAGACAGACAGACAGACAGACAAAGAAATAGACAGACAGACAGACAGACAGACAGACAAAGAAATAGACAGACAGACAGACAGACAGACAGACAAAGAAATAGACAGACAGACAGACAGACAGACAAAGAAATAGACAGACAGACAGACAGACAGACAGACAGACAGACAGACAGACAGACAGACAGACAGACAAAGAAATAGACAGACAGACAGACAAAGAAATAGACAGACAGACAGACAGACAGACAGACAGACAGACAGACAGACAGACAAAGAAATAGACAGACAGACAGACAAAGAAATAGACAGACAGACAGACAGACAGACAGACAGACAGACAGACAGACAAAGAAATAGACAGACAGACAGACAGACAGACAGACAAAGAAATAGACAGACAGACAGACAGACAGACAGACAAAGAAATAGACAGACAGACAGACAGACAGACAGACAAAGAAATAGACAGACAGACAGACAGACAGACAGACAAAGAAATAGACAGACAGACAGACAGACAGACAGACAAAGAAATAGACAGACAGACAGACAGACAGAGAAATAGACAGACAGACAGACAGACAGAGAAATAGACAGACAGACAGACAGACAGAGAAATAGACAGACAGACAGACAGACAGACAGACAAAGAAATAGACAGACAGACAGACAGACAGACAGACAAAGAAATAGACAGACAGACAGACAGACAGACAGACAAAGAAATAGACAGACAGACAGACAGACAGACAAAGAAATAGACAGACAGACAGACAGACAGAGAAATAGACAGACAGACAGACAGACAGAGAAAAGACAGACAGACAGACAGACAGACAGACAAAGAAATAGACAGACAGACAGACAGACAGACAGACAAAGAAATAGACAGACAGACAGACAGACAGACAGACAAAGAAATAGACAGACAGACAGACAGACAGACAGACAAAGAAATAGACAGACAGACAGACAGACAGACAGACAGACAGACAGACAGACAGACAGACAGACAGACAGACAGACAAAGAAATAGACAGACAGACAGACAAAGAAATAGACAGACAGACAGACAGACAGACAGACAAAGAAATAGACAGACAGACAGACAGACAGACAGACAGACAGACAGACAGACAGACAAAGAAATAGAGAGACAGACAGACAGACAGAGAAATAGACAGACAGACAGACAGACAGAGAAATAGACAGACAGACAGACAGACAGACAGACAAAGAAATAGACAGACAGACAGACAGACAGACAGACAAAGAAATAGACAGACAGACAGACAGACAGACAGACAAAGAAATAGACAGACAGACAGACAGACAGACAGACAGACAGACAGACAGACAGACAAAGAAATAGACAGACAGACAGACAAAGAAATAGACAGACAGACAGACAGACAGACAGACAAAGAAATAGACAGACAGACAGACAGACAGACAGACAGACAGACAGACAGACAGACAAAGAAATAGACAGACAGACAGACAGACAGAGAAATAGACAGACAGACAGACAGACAGAGAAATAGACAGACAGACAGACAGACAGACAGACAAAGAAATAGACAGACAGACAGACAGACAGACAGACAAAGAAATAGACAGACAGACAGACAGACAGACAGACAAAGAAATAGACAGACAGACAGACAGACAGACAGACAAAGAAATAGACAGACAGACAGACAGACAAAGAAATAGACAGACAGACAGACAGACAGACAGACAGACAGACAGACAGACAGACAAAGAAATAGACAGACAGACAGACAAAGAAATAGACAGACAGACAGACAGACAGACAGACAAAGAAATAGACAGACAGACAGACAGACAGACAGACAAAGAAATAGACAGACAGACAGACAGACAGACAGACAAAGAAATAGACAGACAGACAGACAGACAGACAGACAAAGAAATAGACAGACAGACAGACAGACAGACAGACAAAGAAATAGACAGACAGACAGACAGACAGACAGACAAAGAAATAGACAGACAGACAGACAGACAGAGAAATAGACAGACAGACAGACAGACAGAGAAATAGACAGACAGACAGACAGACAGAGAAATAGACAGACAGACAGACAGACAGACAGACAAAGAAATAGACAGACAGACAGACAGACAGACAGACAAAGAAATAGACAGACAGACAGACAGACAGACAGACAAAGAAATAGACAGACAGACAGACAGACAGACAAAGAAATAGACAGACAGACAGACAGACAGAGAAATAGACAGACAGACAGACAGACAGAGAAATAGACAGACAGACAGACAGACAGACAGACAAAGATATAGACAGACAGACAGACAGACAGACAGACAAAGAAATAGACAGACAGACAGACAGACAGACAGACAAAGAAATAGACAGACAGACAGACAGACAGACAGACAAAGAAATAGACAGACAGACAGACAGACAGACAGACAGACAGACAGACAGACAAAGAAATAGACAGACAGACAGACAGACAGACAGACAGACAGACAGACAGACAAAGAAATAGACAGACAGACAGACAGACAGACAGACAGACAGACAGACAAAGAAATAGACAGACAGACAGACAGACAGAGAAATAGACAGACAGACAGACAGACAGAGAAATAGACAGACAGACAGACAGACAGACAGACAAAGAAATAGACAGACAGACAGACAGACAGACAGACAAAGAAATAGACAGAC
>JAPQNM010002126.1:0-27500 GCA_029783475.1 Metacarcinus magister | reverse complement strand
ATAGAAGGCGGTGTAGGGGAAGGTGGAACGGAGAGAGAAGAGGGGGAAGGGAAGGGAGTAGGAAGAGAGGCAGGTTAGTGATGGAAGGGAAATTGGGGAGGGAGGAAGAGGCAAGGATTGGAAGAAGAGTGGGGAGGGAAGAAGGGGAAAGGATTGAACGGGGAGCGGCGAGGGGGGAACAGGTAAGGTTGGCAGGAGGAGTGGGAATTGGGGAAGGGTTAGGGATGGCAAGGGGATTAGGAAGGTGGGGAGTCAGGTGGGGGAAAGGAGTGGAGGTGAAAGGAAGAGTCAGGAAAGTGTAAAGGGTTAAGATGGAAGGGGAAGTGGGGAGGGGGGAAGGGTTAGGGATGGGAAGAGGGAGTGATGAGGGAGGAACGGGTAGGGATGGAAGTTTGAGTGGGGATGGGGAGGGAAAATGAGGAAGGAATAGATGTGGGAGTACGTAAAGGAAGAGAGGGTGGCGAAGGGATGGAAAGTGGAGTGGGGAAGGGTAGGGATGGTGGGGAAGGGATAGATGGGGGAGTTGGGACTGGGAGGATGGGTGGGAAAGGGTATGGATTGAAGGAAGAGAGGGTAAGAGGAAGGAGTAAAGATGGAAGGGTGAGTATGGAGGGAGTAAGGTGTATGGAAGGAAGGGGGTATGGGGAGGAAGGGGTATGGATGGAAGGAAGAGTGAGGAGGGGTGATTTAAAGAAGAGGGGGTAGGGGGAAAGGGTAGTGATGGAAGTGAGAGAAGGTAGAGGAAAGGGGTAAGGATGGAAGGGGGAGTGGGGAGGGGGGAATTGGTTAGGATTTAAGGGGGAGTTGGGAGTCATAGAGGGAAGTTTGGAGGGGTGAATGGGTAAGGATGAAGGGGGATCGGGGAGGATGGAAAGGGTAGGGATGGAAGCAAGGGATTAGGGAAGCTATAGAAGTAAGGGTTGTAGAGGGAGTCTGGGAGGGGGGATGGAAGGGGGAGTGGCGACGGGGAAAGGTAAGGTAAGGAGAGGGGAATAGGTAGCGATGGAAGCAGGAGTGGGGAGGGGGAAAGGGGGAGTGGAGAAGGGAAAAAGTAGGGATTGAAGTTGGAGTGGAGAGTGGGCAGGGTTAGGGTGAGAAGGAAAAGTGGGGAAAGGGGAAGGGGAAGGGATGGAAGAGTGAGTGGGGAGGGAGGAAGGAGTAGGGATGGAAGGAGGGGTGGGGAGTAGGTGGGGTAGGGGAAGAAGTAAAGATGGAAGGAGGAGTGGAAAAGGGGGAAGGGTTAGGGAGAGAATGAAGAGTAGGGAAGGGAAAGGGATGGAAAGGGGAGTGGGGAGCAGGGAAGGGGTATGGATGGAATAAGGAGTGGTTGCACTGAAGGGGAACTGATGGAAGGGTAATTAGGGAAGAGGGAAGGAGTAAGGATAGAAGGGGAAGTAGTAAGGGAAGATGAAGTAGGGATGGAAGGAAGAATGGGTATGGGGGAAGAGGTAATGATTGAAGGGGTAATCGGAAAGGGTTAAGAGGTAGGAGTGGAAGGTGGATGGGGGAGGGAGGGATGGGTATGGATGGAAGAATGATAGATTGGGGAGTTGAGCGGGGAAGGGAGGGTGGTGAAGGGATAGATGGGGGAGTGGGAAGGGAGGAAGGGATAGGGATGGTCGGAGAAGTGGAGATGGAAAGTTGGGTAGCTATAGAAAGGGAATGGAAAGATGGAGGATTAATGATGGAAGCGATAGATCGGGAATGGGGAGAGTGAAGAAAGGGGAGAAAAGGATAGATGGGGGAGTTTGGAAGGGGGATGGGCTAGATATGGAAGGGGGAGTGGGTTGGGAGGATGGGATAGTAATAGAAGGGGAATGGGGAGTGAGTGGGAAGAGATAGGAAAGGAAGGGGGAGTGGGGATGGGGAAAGGGGTAAGTATGGAAGGTGGAGTGCTGAATGGGGATGGAGAAGAGGGGAAGGTGGAAAAAGTAGGGATGGAAAGGGAAGTGGGGAGGGAGGAAAGGATAGGGTTTGAAAGTGGATTTGTGTGGGGGAGAGAGGATGGGAGGGAAGAAAGGGTAGGGATGGAATAGGAAGTTAGGAGGCAGGATGAGGTAGGGATGGAAAGGGGAGCTAGGAGTGGGGAGAGGGGAAGGTGTAGGGAGTGAAGGAAGAGTGGGAAGGAGTAGTATGGTTAGTGGGGAGGGAAGATGGGATAGGGATGGAAGGAGAGTAGGGACTCAAGAAGGGATAGGGATGGAAGGGGGAATGGGGAGAGAGGAAGAGGTAGGGATGGAAAGAAGAAGAGTGGGGTGTGGGGAAGGCGTATATATAGTAGGAGGAGCTAGGAGGAGGGAAAGGGTAGAAATTGGCGAGGGAGTGTGGAGGGAAGAAGGGATAGGGATGGAAGGGTGAGTGGGAAGGGGAAGGGTAAATGAGGAGGGGATAGATGGAGGAGTAGGAAAGGGAAGGTTGGGTGGGGAAGGGATAGATGGGGGAGTGGGAAGGGGGGAAGGGATAGGGATGGTCGGAGGAGTGGAGATGAAAAGTTGGGTAGCTATAGAAGAGGAATGGAAAGGTAGAGGATGGACCATGGAAGCGATTGATGGGGTAATGGGGAGTGGGAAGAAAGGGGAGAAAAGGATAGATGGGGGAGTTTGGTAGGGGGATGGAGTAGAGATGGAAGGGGGAGTGGGTTGGGAGGATGGGGTACTAATAGAAAGGGAATAGGGAGTGAGTGGGAAGAGATAGGAAGGGGGAGTGGGGATGGGGAAAGGGGTAAGTATGGAAGGTGGAGTGGGGAGTGGGGAAGGGGAAGTTAAGAAGGTGGAAAAAGTAGGAATGGAAAGAGAAGATGGGAGGGAGGAAGAGATAGGGTTTGAAAGTTGATTTGGGTGGGGGAGAGAGGATGGGAAGGAGGAAAGGGTAGGGATGGAATGGGAAGTTAGGAGGAAAAATAGGGTAGGGATGGAAGGGGGAGTTGGGAGAGGGGAGAGGGGAAGGTGTAGGGAGTGAAGGAAGAGTGAAGAGGAAAGAAGTGGAATCGGTAAAATTGTGAGTGGGGAGGGAAGATGGGATAGGGATGGAAGGGGAGTAGGGACAGAAGAAGGTGTAGGAATGGAAGGGGAGTGGTAAGGGGAAAGGGTAAGAATGGAAAAGAGAGTGAGGAGGGAGGAAGTTTAAGGAATAAAAGGGAGAGTGGGAAGAGGGCAATTGGTAATGATGGAAGGGGGAGGATGGAAGGAAGAGTGGAGATTGGAGAAGGGGTAAGGATGGAACGGGGAATGTGGAGAGGGGGAATAATGATGAAAGTGGGAGGTTTGAGGAGGGAAAGGGTTAGGATGGTATGGGGAGTGGGGAGGAAGGAAGGAAGGGGTAAGGAGACATGAAAGAATGGGGAGGGAAGAAGTCTTTATGTATAGAAATGGGAGTAGGGAGGGTTGAAGTGATAAAGATGGAAGGAAGATTGAGGAGGACGAAGGAGTTAGGATGAAATGGGAGGGGGAATGGTTAAGGATGGAAGGAGTATTGGGGATTGAGTATTGTGTAGGAATGAAAGGGGAAGTGGGGAGGGGGAAAGGGTAGGTATAGAAGGGGATTCGAATGGAGGGAAGGAGTTGGAATTGAAAGAGAAGTAGGGAGGGAGGAAGGGGAACAAGGGAGGGCGGAAAAAGTAGGCCTGGAATGGAGATTAGGGAGGAAGACGTTTGTAAGGATGAAAGAGGATGAAGAGTTGGGAGAACGCAAAGAGAAGAGACTGAAGGGGAATTGGGGAAGAAGGAAAGGGTAGGGATGGAAGGGGGAGTGGGGAGAGGGGAATGCGTTAGAAATTGAAGGAAGAGTGGGGAGGGTGAGAAGAGGTAGGGACGGCAACATGTGTTGGGAGGGAGGAAGAGTGAGGAAGGGGATTGGGTAATGATGAAGGGAGGAGTGGGGAAGGAAGAAAGTGTAGGGATGGAAGGGAGAATGGGGAAGGGGGAAGGAATAAGGCTGGAAGTGGGAATGGGGAGGTTGAAGGCGTAAGGATGGGAAGGAGAGTGAGGAGGGAGGAAGGGATTACAAGGGATGGAAGGATGAGTGGGGGGAGGGGAAGGGGTATGTATATTAGGAGGAGTTAGGAGGAAGGCGAGGGGGTGGGGAGGGAAGATAGGGTAGGGATGGAAGGGGGGAGTGGGAAGGGGAAAGTAAAATTGGGAAGGGATAGATGGAGGAGTGGGGAGGGGAAGGTTGGGTGGGGAAGGGATAGATGATAGATTGGGGACGGATGGATGAAGGAGTGGGGAGAGAAAGTGGGGTAGGAATGGCAGGGGGAATAGGGAGGGGGAGGAGTGGGGAGGCGGAGGGAAAGTGGGGAAAGGATTGATGTGGGAGTTTGGAAGGAAGATAGAAGGAAAAGTGGGAATCATATGAATCTTCGAATGGAAAGTTTTGTACATCTATAATATATATAATAACAATTCTAACTGTGAGCAGAGGATTTCAAATACATAAACAAAAACAAAACAAAACAAAACAATCATGAGCATCATTCATAATTTAGAATTATGCATTTCTTAAATTGCTTCTTAAAAGAGTGTATTGTTGGTAGAGCTTTTAAATTAATTGGAATGGAATTCCAAATTTTTGGACCAAGGTATGTCATAGAGTGTTGAAATAGTGAAAGATTATGTGCAGGTGTACGTAAATTTTCAAGTGTGCGGGTAAAATAGTTGTGACTTGGTTGTAAGGCTGTAATCAGATCCCTATTAAACATTTTGTACATATATATTCCTATTTGCAGCTTATTTATATCGTAGAGCTTTAATATATTTGTTTTTTTGAAAAGAGGTTGTGTGTGGGCAAAATAGTCACTGTTAGTAATTATTCTGATTATTTTCTTTTGCAGTCTAAACAGAGTTAATAAGTGGGAAGGATACGTACTACACCATATAGGTGTACAATAGTGCAAGTGTGGTAGGATATGAGCATTGTATAAAATTTTCAAAACATCAGTAGGCATAAACTCTCTAACTTGGTACAACATGGATACTAACCGTGATAATTTGAGAATGAGATTTGCTATATGGGGTTTGAAGGTCATCTTATCATCAAATGTTATACCTAACAGTGTATGCTTGTCAGTTCTATTTATAGTGTTATTCTGATACAATAAAGGTGGTAGCATTAACAATGGTTTATTTGTAAATATCATATAAAATGTTTTGTTTAGATTTACTGTCAATCTATTACTTAAGCACCATTTATTAAAGATTTGTAGGTCCGAATTTGCTATATGTATCATGTCTTCTGGGTCATCTCCCGTAATGTACAGTGTAGAGTCATCAGCAAAAAGAATTGTTTTGAAATTTCTAAAAATTCTAGTAATATCGTTGATATATATTAGGAAAAGGATTGGTCCTAAAACACTCCCTTGTGGAACACCATATTGGATAGATAGAGTGTTAGATACAGAGCTGAGAAATTTAGTTGATTGCGTTCTATTGGACAGGTAATCACAAAACCAGCTATAAACATTACCCCGTATTCCATAATGATTTAATTTTCGTAATAATATATCATGTTTAACTGTGTCAAAAGCTTTAGTGAAGTCTATGAAAATGCTTAATAGAGAATGTTTTTTGTCTAAAGTGGTATAAATTTCCTCTGTGAAAGTTTTCAATGCATCAAAAGTGTTCATGCCGCGGCGAAAACCAAATTGTCTAGAATTTAGTATGTTTTTTCTTTCAAGATAATGGATGAGATTTTTTTTCATAAGTTTTTCAAAAATCTTAGAGAATACAGTGAGTAATGATATCGGTCTGTAATTACTAATGTCATTTTTAGGACCTTTCTTGTGTATAGGGATGATACATGCATGTTTAAGGCACTGAGGAAATTTACCTTCGGTGATGGATTGGTTAAAGAGAATAGCTAAGGGTACTGCCAATTGGTGTTTGCTTTTTTTAATGATAGATACAGATATTTCATGTACTTTGCTCTTTTTGTTCTTGAGGGAATTTATTACATCAATAACATCAACTGTGATCACTAATGGAACTGTCATTGAATCTGGATAGTCACCTTGAAGAAAGCTGAGAGGGTCGTTGTTGGAGAATGGTAAAATTTGGTCTAGCTTAGGCGAGATATTGGTGTAAAAATAATTGAAAGCATTTGCAATTTCTAAAGGTTCTGAGAGCTTCTTGTTATTATAAAGCATATGAGTAGGGATATTACTTTTACGGTTATTATTACAAAGTTGGTTAATTGTTGTCCATATTTTACGTGTATCATTTTTGAAATTTATAAATTCTGCTTTATAGTAAGACTGTTTGGATTGTTTAATGGTATTATTTAGTATATTACGATATTGCTTATATTTAGTTTCAGAGACAGCACCAACTTTAAAATCTTTATAGAGATTATTTTTAGTTTTTATTGAGTTTAGTAATGCCTGTGATATCCACGGATTACTTAATCTTTTTTCAGTTACAAATTTTGATTTAAGGGGAAAACACTCATCATATAATTCTTTGATTGTGTTTAGAAAAATTTTATAATTGTGATTAATATCTTGTCTGGAGAGGAAAATATTCCAGTTGATCATGCCAATTTTATGTGTAAAAGTTTGCTTGTTAGTTTCTTTTATTTGTCGAAACTCAATTTTATGGAGATTGTTTGATTTAGCGGGAACATTAATATTGAGAAAAACAGGAAGGTGGTCTGTTATTGGATAATGCAATATGCCAGATGTGAAGTTGGTAGTAAAATTAGTAAAGATATGATCAAGTAGGGATGGTTCACCTAAATGTAGACTGTCTGGGAAACGTGTTGGTCTTGATATATGTGGAAAGTAGTTTAAGGTTTGAAGACATGCAAGAAAATTATTTGTTGGTGTATGAGTAGTGTGTTCTAGTAAATTTATATTTAAGTCTCCTATAAGTATTATTCTTTGTCTATTAACCGTGTTATTTTGTAGCAAAGTATATAAGATATTGGAAAATTCTTCCACAGCTTGATACTTACTATGTGGTCTGTAAATTGCACAAAGTACATACGAGAATGCTTGTGAAGTTACCTTAACTGTGTTTATTTCAATATTATCGTTAATTAATGTTAGTTCATTTACTTGTTCGGAATACAATTCATTTGATATAAAAACTGAGACTCCTCCATGCACTCTGGTGGTTCTAACAAGGTGATAAACGTGATAAACCGGAAGTTGATAAAAATTTTGTTGGTAGTATTAAGCCAGGTTTCAGTGATAGCCAGAATGTCTGGGATGGTGGTAAGAGTGTTCATGAAGGCTGTAATGTTATCAATATTTTTGGGTAAAGACCTAGAGGGTAGGGAGTGAAAGAAGAGTAGCTAAGGGGAAGGGTTAATAATACAAAGGAATACAAAGGAATACAAAGGAATAACAGGCAACAACAGCCCTGGTGGGCCTTACAAGGTTGCCTGTGTAGCTACTCTACTTCTATAGTCTCTACAAGTCTGAGGTAAAGGATAGTAAAGTGGAAGGCTCCTCCTTCCATAATGGAAGAGGGATTGGGGATGGGGGAAGGCGTATGGATGAAATTAAGAAGGGGTAGGGGGAAAGGGGTAAGGATGGAAGGAGGAGTTGGGTGAGGTGAAAGGGTAGGGATTGAAGAGGGCATGGGGAATGGTTAGGGATGGAAGGAAGAGTGAAAAGGGGGAATGGATAATGATGGAAGTGGAAGTTTGGGGGTAAAGGGGTAAAAATGGAAAGAGGATTTAGGAGAGAGGAAAAGGTAGGTTATTGAAGTGGTAGTGGGGAGGGGGAAAGGGAATGAATGTGAGTGTAAGAAGGGATTTGGGATTGGGTAAGGATGAAAGGTCGATAGTGAGGAAGGGGAAGGGGTAAGGATGAAAGGTGGATTGTGAGGAAGGGGAAGGAGTAGTAATTGAAGGGTTTTTGGAGGGAGGGGAAGGGGAAAGGATGGTAGAAAGAGTGGGGAAGGGGAAGGGGTTAGGATGGCAGGAAGAATGGGGAGTGGGGAAGGATTAGGGATGGAAGGAAAAGTGAGGAGACGGAAAAGGATAATGATTGAAGTGAGAGTGGGAAGTGGGAAAGGGTTAGGGATGAAAAGGGAAGTGGGAAGGGTGGAAGGGGTTACAATGCTGCAAGGCTGCAAGGCTTCAGGGCTGCAAAGCTGCAAGGATATGGGACTGGGGGATGCAAGGCTCCATGACTGCGGGGCTGCGAGTCTGCTTGGCTGCAAGATTGCGGGGTTGCAAGGCTGCAAGATTGCGGGGCTGCAAGGTTGCGGGTTGCAAGGCTGCATGGCTGCAAGGCTGTGAGGCTGCATGGTTACATGGCTGCAAGGCTGCAAGGCTTCAGGGATGCAAAACTGCATGATTGCGGTGTTGCAAGTCTGTAGGATTGCGTGGCGGACAAAATTTACAAGGCTGCAAGGCTGCAAGGCTGCGGTGCTGCAAGCCTACAAGGCTGCAGGGCTGCAAGGCTGGAAGGAGTATTGGAGAGAGGGAAAGGGTAAGGAATATAAGGAAGAGTTGGGAGGGGGAAAGGGGTAAGGATTAAAATGGGAGTGGGGAGGGTTGAAGTGATAGAGATGGAAGGAAGATTGAGAAGGGCGAAGGAGTTAGGAAGGAAAGGGTATTGGGGATTGAGTATTGAGTAGGGATGAAAGGGGAAGTGGGGAGGGGGGAGGGGAAGGTATAGAAGGTGGATTGTGATGGGGGGAATGAGTTGGAATTGAAAGGGAAATGGGGAGGGCGGAAAAAGTAGGCCTGGAATGGAGATTAGGGAGGGAGAAGTTTTTAAGGATGAAAGGAAGAGTTGGGAGAAAGGAAGGAGAAGAAAAGAAGGGTGATTGGGATGGAGGAAGAGGTAGGGATGGAAGGGGGAGTGGGGAGGGGGTAAGGGGTAAGGATAGAAGGGGAAGTGGGGACGGAAAAGAGGTAGGGATGGAAAAGTGAGTTGTGAGGGGAGAAGGGTTAAGGATGGAAGGGGGAGTGGGAAAGGGAGGAAGAGGTAGGGATGGAAGGAAGAGTGAGGAAGGGGATGGGGTAATCATGCAGGTGGGAGTGGGAAGGGAAGAAAGTGTAGGGATGGAAGAGGGAATGGGGAATGGGGAAGGAATTAGGTTGGAAGTGGGAATGGGGAGGTGGATGGCGTAAGGATGGGAAAGGGAGTGAGGAGGGAGGAAGGGATATGGATTGCAAGGGATGGAAGGAAGAGTGGGGTGAGGGGAAGGGGTATGTATAGTAAGAAAAGTTAGGAGGAGGGAAGGGGTAGAAATTGGCGAGGGAGTGGGGAGGGAAGAAGGGGTAGAGATGGAAAGGGGAGTGGGGAAGGGAAGGAAAAATGGGTAAGGGATAGATGGAGGAGTGGGGAAGGGATAGTTAGGTGAGGAAGGGATAGATGGGAGAGTGGGGACGGATGGAAAAAGGAGTGGGTAGGAAAAGTGGGGTAGAAATGGAAGGGCAGGAGTGGGGAGGTGGAGGGAAAGTGTGGAAAGGATAGATGTGGGAGTTTTGAAGGGGGATAGAAGCAAAATTGGGAATAATGGAAGGGGGAGTGGGAAGAGGGGAAAGTGGTAATTACAGAAGGGGGAGTTGGGAGGGGGAAGGGAAGTTTGGAGAAGGGAAGGGGTAAGGATGGAAGGGATAGATGGGGGATTGGATTGGGGGAGGGAAGTTGGGGAAAGGATAGATGGATTAATAGGGAAAGGGAAGGGTTTAGGGATAGAAAGGGGACAGGGGAGGAAGGATTGGGTAGGGATGGAAGGAAGAGTGATGATGGGGGAAGGGGTAAGAATTGAAGGGGGAGTTTGGAGGAGAAAGGGTAAAGGATGGAAGAGGTAGTGGAGAGGTTTAAAGGGGTAAGGATGGCAGGGAGATTGGTGAGGGGAGAAGGGTTAGGGATGGAAGGTAGAGACGGGAGGGTGGAAATGGTAAGGACAGAAGTGGGAATGGGTATTGGAAAGGAGTAATGATGGAAGACGGAGTTGGGAGGAGGGAAGGAGTATTGATGGAAAGGGGGAGAGGTGAGGTGGGAAGAAGTAGGGATTGAAGGAAGAGTAGGGAGAGTGGAAATGGTAAGGGTGTAAGAGGGAGTGGGAAGAGAGGAAGGGGTAGGGTTTTGAAGGGAGAGTGAAGAGGGGTGAAAGGGTGTGAATGGAAGGGGGAGTGGGGATGGGGGTAGGGGATACGGATAGAAGGAAGAGTAGGGAATGGGGAAGGTGAAAGGATGGAAGGGGGATTGGGGAGTGGGGGAAAGGGTATTGATGGAAAAAAGAGTTGGGAGGATGGAAGGGTGAGTGGGGAAGGGGGAATGGTTAAGGATTGAAGAGGAAGTTTTGAGGGTTGAAGGGGAAGTTGGGAGGAGGGAAAGGGTAGGGATAGAAAGAAGAGTAGCTAAGGGGAAGGGGTAATAATGGAAGGGGGATTGTGGATGGGGGAAGGCGATTGGATGGAATGAAGAAGGGGTAGGGGGAAAAGGGTAAGAATGGAAGGTGGAGTCGGGTGAGGTGAAGGGGTTGGGATTGAAGGGGGCATGGGGTGGGAGAAAGGTTAGGGATGGAAGGAAGAGTGAAGAGGGGGAAAGGGTAATGATGGAAGGGGGAGTTTGGGGGGAAAGGGATAAGGATAGAAAGATGATTTGGGAGGGAGGAAGAGGTAGGGTATTGAAGTGGTAGTGGGGAGGGGGGAAGGGAAACGAGTGTGAGGGAAAGAGGGGATGTGCGAAGGAATAAGTTGGAAGGTGGATTTTGAGGAAGGGGAAGGAGTAGGGGATCGAATGGTTAGTGGGGGAGGGGGGAAGGGGGAAGGTTGGTAGGAAGAGTGGGGAAGGGAAAGAGGTTAGGATGGCAGGGATAATGAGGAGTGGGGAAGGGTTAGGGATGAAAGAAAGAATGAGGAGACGGGAAAGGGTAATTATTGAAGTGAGAGTGGGAAGTGGGAAAGGGTATGAATGGATTTAGGAGGTGGGAAGGAGTAGTGATGGAAGGAAGAGTAGGGACGGGTGAAGGGGTAAATAGTGAAGGGGGAGTGGTGAGAAGGGAAGGAGTAGGGATGGAAGGAAGAGTAGGATGGGGGAAAGGGGTAAGGATGGAAGGGTGATTTGGGAGGGTTGGGAGGGTCTAGGGATGGATGGAAGAGTGGGGAACGGGAAAGAGGTAAGGATATAAGGGGGAGTGGGGATAGGGGAAAAGGTTAGGATGGAAGAGGGACTGGGAAGGTGGGGAGTCGGGCGATAAAGGGGTAGGTATGGTAGGAAGAGTGGGGAGAGGGGAAGTGGTAAGGAGGGAAGGGGGAGTCGAGGATGAAGGGGTAGGGATGGAAGGAGAAATGGATAGGGGGGCTAGGGGTAGGGATGAAAGGAGGAGTAGTGAGGTAGGAAAGGGTAGGGATGGAGGGTAGAGTTGGGAGGGGGGAAGGGGGAAGTGCTCGAAGGAAGAGTGGGGAGGTTTTAAGGGGTAGGGACAGAAGGGGGAGTTGGGAGGGAGGAAGAGGTAGGAATGAGATGGGGAGTGGGGAGGAAGGAATGGGTAGGGATGGAAGGAAGTGCTTGAAGGGGATAGGGATGAAATGGAGAGTGGGTAGGAAGGAGGGAAGGGGAATGGCTCAATAGGGGAGTGGCGTGAGGGAGATAGGAAGGGGTAAGGGTAGATAGGGGAGTGGGGAGGGGGATGGGCTTGATTGGGGAGTGAGTTCATGGATTTAGGAAGGGAAGGAGTTTATTGGGGAGAAAAGGGTGGAGTAGGGAGATGGGAGTGGGACTTACTCCTCGCCCAGGATATGGTTTTCTTCCTTGTGGGTGAGGATTGACACCATGTCCTGTAAATCCTGCTCCATCTTGCTCAGGGAAGGTCGATACTCGCGCCACTCCTGCGTGCACGCCTTCGCCAGGGGCATGAGCAGCTCGTTGAGCCGCCGGTGTTTCGTGTACATACACGCTTCCCCCAGCATCACCCCAACACTGAACACGTCGCTGGAGGGTTGCAGGGGCTTGCCTTTCTTCAGCTCCGGGGACCTGAACACGAAGTGCTCCTGATCCTCCAGCCTGTTAGACAAGTCAAACAGCTCAAAGTAGAAGCTGTCGTTAATCTTGGTGGCAAGCCCGAAGTCAATGACGTGCACAGAAGGGCTGGAGGGTCGGCCTGTCACCGTGATGTTGTCCCACTTGATGTCATTGTGGACAAACCCTTTGGCGTGCACCTCTGCCAGACTCTTGGCCAGGCCCAGCCACCACCCGCAGGAACGTGCCCACGGTGCACCCTTCTAGGAGGTAGCGAAACAGGGACGTGCCGGCGTAGTCCATGACTGCCATAGCCGGCTTTGTGCTGAGGGCGTGCAGGCGTGGCGCGCCGCCCGCCCCATCCACCTCCAGGGTCACGCGTGCCTCCCACAAGAGCCCGGTGGGGTTCCCACCATACTTGAAGGCCTTGCGGACGACCTTATGTCCCTTGAAGGTGACAAGGTCAACGGTGCCGAAGGAGCCTTTTCCGAGGTGTTGTATTACAAGGAGGTCATTAATTTCCTCCTGAGACAATACATAAGTGTGAGTCAACACATACTCTTTGAAATTTTCGAGGAAATCCTTGTCCTCTCCATCCTCCTTAGTCTCCCTAGTTGTGAGGCTATTGGTCCGTGAAACAAATCCATGGGAATGCCGGGTCGTCATCAAGTTATCAGTCCGTGAAACAGGTCCATGGGAATGCCGGGTCGTCATCAAGTTATCAGTCCGTGAATGTCTGGTCGTCACCATATTATCAGTCCGAATCCGAGGCTTTTTATGTTTCTTTTTAGCAATTTTTATCCACCAGCGGCTTGCTAGGCCAACTGGCTTCCATTGAGACTGCTAATTAGTACCACCTGGCGCTCACTCCCCTAAGGTAACAGGATTGTAGCCACCAATCCCAAGTAAAAGCACCAGTAGGAACAGCTGCCGCACCTCGTCAAGGTTACACAGTCTCTTGCCCAAGTGGGTGGCTACCCTTGGGCCGCGGCAGGTTTATATACAAAGGGCCTCTGTTTGAGGCAGGTCACCCTGTTTGTGTAGCGCTGCAGTAACATTTCAAGGCACAGAGAGTCTGATGCTTGTTTTGCACACATCAAAAACGGAGGTGCTTTCAATATTGAAGTAGAAAAAGCCACACTGAAAACAAACTTCAAGCTGCTTCCAGCTGTCCGTAGCGAGGCGTGCCTCAGGGCAACGAGTCCTCTCACCCAACCTCTACAGTTCTGATTTCCACTTTCCCGATACACACACCTACACTCACTCTCCCTAACACACCGACAAGAAACCTGAAAAGAAAGAGGCTGTTAGGAATACCTGAAAAGAAAGAGGAAGTTATGAATACCTGAAAAGAAAGAGGAGGTTAGGAATGCCTGAAAAGAAAGAGGAGGTTAGGAAAACCAGAAAAGAAAAAGGATTTTAGGAATACCTGAAAAGAAAGTGACAGTTAAGTATAACTGAAAAGAAAGAGGAGGTAAGGAATACCTGAAAAGAAAGGGGAGGTTAGGAATAGCTGAAAAGAAAGAGGAGGTTAAGAATACCTGAAAAGAAAGAGGAGGTTAGGAATATCTGAAAAGAAAGAGAATGTTATGAATACCTGAAAAAAAAGAAGGTTAGGAATACCTGAAAAGAAAGAGGAGGTTAGAAATACCTGAAAAGAAAGAGGAAGTTAGGGATACCTGAGAAGAAAGAGGTGGTTAGGAATACCTGAAAAGAAAGAGAAAGTTAGGAATACCTTAAAGAAAAGAGTAGGTTAGGAGTACCTAAAAAGAAAGAAGAGGTTAGGAATACTTGAAAAGAAAGAGAAAGTTAGGAATACCTGAAAAGAAAGAGGAGGTTAGGAATACCTGAAAAGAAAGAAGAGGTTAGGAATACTTGAAAAGAAAGGGGAGTTTAGGAATACCTGAAAAGAAAGAGGAGGTTAGGAATACCTGAAAAGATAGAGGCAGTTAGGAATACCTGAAAAGAAAGAGCAGTTAGGAATACCTGAAAAGAAAGAGGCAGTTAGGAATACCTGAAAAGAAAGAGGTTAGGAATACTGAAAAGAAAGAGGAGTTAGGAATACCTGAAAAGAAAGGGGAGGTTAGGAATAACTGAAAATAAAGAGGCAGTTAGGAATACCTGAAAAGAAAGAGGAGGTTAGGAATACCTGAAAAGAAAGAGGAGGTTAGGAATACCTGAAAAGAAAGAGGCGGTTAGGAATACCTGAAAAGAAAGAGGAGGTTAGGAATACCTGAAAAGAAAGAGGAGGTTAGGAATACCTGAAAAGAAAGAGGAGGTTAGGAATACCTGAAAAGAAAGAGGAGTTAGGAATACCTGAAAAGAAAGAGGAGGTTAGGAATACCTGAAAAGAAAGAGGAGGTTAGGAACACCTGAAAAGAAAGAGGAAGTTAGGAATATCTGAAAAGAAAAGTGAGGTTAGGAATACCTGAAAAGAAAGAGGAGTTAGGAATACCTGAAAAGAAAGAGGAGTTAGGAATACCTGAAAAGAAAGAGGAGTTAGGAATACCTGAAAAGAAAAGGAGGTTAGGAATACCTGAAAAGAAAGAGGAGTTAGGAATACCTGAAAAGAAAGAGGAGTTAGGAATACCTGAAAAGAAAGAGGAGGTTAGGAATACCTGAAAAGAAAGAGGAGTTAGGAATACCTGAAAAGAAAGAGGAGGTTAGGAATACCTGAAAAGAAAGAGGAGTTAGGAATACCTGAAAAGAAAGAAGAGGTTAGGAATACCTGAAAAGAAAGAGGAGGTTAGGAATACCTGAAAAGAAAGAGGAGTTAGGAATACCTGAAAAGAAAGAGGAGGTTAGGAATACCTGAAAAGAAAGGAGGTTAGGATACCTGAAAAGAAAGAGGCGTTAGGAATACCTGAAAAGAAAGAGGAGGTTAGGAATACCTGAAAAGAAAGAGGAGGTTAGGAATACCTGAAAAGAAAGAGGAGGTTAGGAATACCTGAAAAGAAAGAGGAAGTTAGGAATACCTGAAAAGAAAAGTGAGGTTAGGCATACCTGAAAAGAAAGAGGATGTTAGGATACCTGAAAAGAAAAGAGCTGTTAGGAATACCTGAAAAGAAAGAGGAGGTTAGGAATATCTGAAAAGAAAGAGGAGGTTAGTGATACCTGAAAAGAAAGAGGAAGTTAGGAATACCTGAGAAGAAAAGTGAGGTTAGGAATACCTGAAAAGAAAGAGGAAGTTAGGAATACCTGAAAAGAAAGAGGAGGTTAGGAATACCTGAAAAGAAAGAGGAGGTTAGGAATACCTGAAAAGAAAGAGGAAGTTAGGAATACCTGAAAAGAAAGAGGAAGTTAGGAATACCTGAAAAGAAAGAGGAGGTTAGGAATACCTGAAAAGAAAGAGGAGGTTAGGAATACCTGAAAAGAAAGAGGAGTTAGGAATACCTGAAAAGAAAGAGGAGTTAGGAATACCTGAAAAGAAAGAGGAGTTAGGAATACCTGAAAAGAAAGAGGAGGTTAGGAATACCTGAAAAGAAAGAGGAGGTTAGGAATACCTGAAAAGAAAGAGGAAGTTAGGAATACCTGAAAAGAAAGAGGAGTTAGGAATACCTGAAAAGAAAGAGGAAGTTAGGAATACCTGAAAAGAAAGAGGAGGTTAGGAATACCTGAAAAGAAAGAGGAGGTTAGGAATACCTGAAAAGAAAGAGGAAGTTAGGAATACCTGAAAAGAAAGAGGAGGTTAGGAATACCTGAAAAGAAAGAGGAGGTTAGGAATACCTGAAAAGAAATAGGAAGTTAGGAATACCTGAAAAGAAAGAGGAGGTTAGGAATACCTGAAAAGAAAGAGGAAGTTAGGAATACCTGAAAAGAAAGAGGAAGTTAGGAATACCTGAAAAGAAAGAGGAAGTTAGGAATACCTGAAAAGAAAGAGGAGGTTAGGAATACCTGAAAAGAAAGAGGTTAGGAATACCTGAAAAGAAATAGGAGTTAGGAATACCTGAAAAGAAAGAGGAAGTTAGGAATACCTGAAAAGAAAGAGGAGGTTAGGAATACCTGAAAAGAAAGAGGAGTTAGGAATACCTGAAAAGAAAGAGAAGTTAGGAATACCCGAAAAGAAAGAGGAGGTTAGGAATACCTGAAAAGAAAGAGGAGGTTAGGAATACCTGAAAAGAAAGAGGAGGTTAGGAATACCTGAAAAGAAAGAGGAGTTAGGAATACCTGAAAAGAAAGAGGAGTTAGGAATACCTGAAAAGAAAGAGGAGTTAGGAATACCTGAAAAGAAAAGGAGTTAGGAATACCTGAAAAGAAAGAGGAGGTTATGAATACCTGAAAAGAAAGAGGAGGTTAGGAATACCTGAAAAGAAAGAGGAGGTTAGGAATACCTGAAAAGAAAGAGGAGTTAGGAATACCTGAAAAGAAAGAGGAGGTTAGGAATACCTGAAAAGAAAGAGGAGGTTAGGAATACCTGAAAAGAAAGAGGCAGTTAGGAATACCTGAAAAGAAAGAGGAGGTTAGGAATACCTGAAAAGAAAGAGGAGGTTAGGATACCTGAAAAGAAATAGGAGCTTAGAAAATACCTGAAAAGAAGAGACAGTTAGAAATACATGAAAATAAGAGGCAGTTACGAATACCTGAAAAGAAAACAGAGGTTAGGAATACATGAAAAGAATGATTAAGTTAGGAATACCTGATAAGAAAGAGGCAGTTATGAATACCTGAAAAAGAGAGGTGGCTAGGAATACATGAAAAGAAAGAGGAGGTTAGGAATACCTGAAAAGAAAGACGATGTTAGGAATACCTGAAAAGAAAGAGGAAGTTAGGAATACCTGAAAAGAAAGAGGAGGTTAGGAATACCTGAAAGAAAGAGGAGGTAGGAATACCTGAAAAAAAGAGTAGGTTAGGAATACCTGAAAAGAAAGAGGAGGTTAGGAATACCTGAAAAGAAAGAGGAAGTTAGGAATACCTGAAAGAAAAGCGTAGGTTAATAATACTGAAAAGAAAGAGGAAGTTAGGAATACCTGAAAAGAAAGAGGCTGTTAGGAATACCTGAAAAAAAGAGACAGTTAGGAATACCCTGAAAAGAAAGAGGAGGTTAGGAATACCTGAAAAGAAAGAGGAGTTAGGAATACCTGAAAAGAAATAGGAGGTTAGGAATACCTGAAAAGAAAGAGAAGGTTAGGAATACCTGAAAAGAAAGAGGAGGTTAGGAATACCTGAAAAGAAAGAGGAGGTTAGTGATAGCTGAAAAGAAAGAGGCTGTTAGGAATACCTGAAAAGAATAAGGAGGTTAGGAATACCTGAAAAGAAAGAGGAGGTTAGTGATAGCTGAAAAGAAAGAGGAGGTTAGGAATACCTGAAAAGAAAGATGAAGTTAGGAATACCTGAAAAGAAAGAGGAGGTTAGGAATACCTGAAAAGAGAGAGGAAGTTAGGAATACCTGAAAGAAAAGCGTAGGTTAGGAATACTTGAAAAGAAAGAGGCAGTTAGGAATACCTGAAAATAAAGAGGCAGTTTGGAATACCTGAAAAGAAAAGGGAGGTTAGGAATACCTGAAAAGAAAGGAGGTTAGGAATATCTGAAAATAAAGAGGCTGTTAGGAAAACTTGAAAATAAAGAGGCAGTTAGGAATACCTGAAAAGAAAGAGGAGGTTAGGAATACTTGAAAAGAAAGGGGAGTTTAGGAATACCTGAAAAGAAAGAGGAGGTTAGGAATACCTGAAAAGAATAGACGTGGTTAGAAATACTTGAAAAGAAAGAAGAGGTTAGGAATACCAGAAAAGAAAGGGGAGGTTAGGAATAACTGAAAATAAAGAGGCAGTTAGGAATACCTGAAAAGAAAGGGGAGGTTAGGAACACCTGAAGAGAAAAAGGAAGTTAGGAATATCTGAAAAGAAAACTGAGGTTAGGAATACCTGAAAAGAAAGAGGCTGTTAGGAATACCTGAAAAGAAAAAGAGCTGTTGGGAATACCTGAAAAGAAAGAGGAGGTTAGGAATATCTGAAAAGAAAGAGGAGGTTAGGATACCTGAAAAGAAAGAGGAAGTTAGGAATACCTGAAAAGAAATAGGAAGTTAGGAATACCTGAAAAGAAAGAGGAAGTTAGGTATACCTGAAAAGAAAGAGGAGGTTAGGAATACCTGAAAAGAAAGAGGAAGTTAGGAATACCTGAAAAGAAAGAGGAGTTAGGAATACCTGAAAAGAAAGAGGAGGTTAGGAATACCTGAGAAGAAAGAGGAGGTTAGGAATACCTGAAAAGAAAGAGGAGGTTAGGAATACCTGAAAAGAAAGAGGTTAGGAATACCTGAAAAGAAAGAGGAGTTAGGAATACCTGAAAAGAAAGAGGAAGTTAGGAATACCTGAAAAGAAAGAGGAGGTTAGGAATACCTGAAAAGAAAGAGGAAGTTAGGAATACTGAAAAGAAATAGGAAGTTAGGAATACCTGAAAAGAAAGAGGAAGTTAGGAATACCTGAGAAGAAAGAGGAAGTTAGGAATACCTGAAAAGAAAGAGGAGGTTAGGAATACCTGAAAAGAAAGAGGTTAGGAATACCTGAAAAGAAATAGGAAGTTAGGAATACCTGAAAAGAAAGAGGAACTTATGAATACCTGAAAAGAAAGAGGAGGTTAGGAATACCTGAAAAGAAAGAGGAGGTTAGGAATACCTGAAAAGAAAGAGGAAGTTAGGAATACCTGAAAAGAAAGAGGAGCTTAGGAATACCTGAAAAGAAAGAGGAGGTTAGGAATACCTGAGAAGAAAGAGGAGGTTAGGAATACCTGAAAAGAAATAGGAAGTTAGGAATACCTGAAAAGAAAGAGGAAGTTAGGAATACCTGAAAAGAAAGAGGAGGTTAGGAATACCTGAGAAGAAAGAGGAGGTTAGGAATACCTGAAAAGAAATAGGAAGTTAGGAATACCTAAGAAGAAAGAGGAGGTTAGGAATACCTGAAAAGAAAGAGGAATTTAGGAATAGCTGAAAAGAAAGAGGAAGTTAGGAATACCTGAGAAGAAAGAGGAAGTTAGGAATACCTGAAAAGAAAGAGGAGGTTAGGAATACCTAAAAAGAAAGAAGAGGTTTGGAATACCTGAAAAGAAAGAGACAGTTAGGAATACCCAAAAAGAAAGAGGCGGTTAGGAATATCTGAAAAGATAGAGGAGGTTAGGAATACCTGAAAAAAAGAGGCGGTTTGGGATACCTGAAAAAAAAAGGAGGTTAGGAATACCTGAAAAGATAGAGGCAGTTAGGAATACCTGAAAATAAAGAGGCAGTTAGGAATACCTGAAAAGAAAAGGCAGTTAGGAATACCTGAAAAGAAAGAGGAGGTTAGGAATAACTGAAAAGAAAGAGGCAGTTAGGTATAACTGAAAAGAAAGAGGAGGGTAGGAATACCTGAGAAGAAAGAGGAGGTTAGGAATACCTGAAAACAAAGAGGCAGTTATGAATACCTGAATAGAAAGAGGAGGTTCGGAATAACTGAAAAGAAAGAGGAGGTTAGGTATACCTGAAAAGAAAGAGGAAGTTAGGAAAACCTGAAAAGAAAGAGACAGTTAGAAATACCTGAAAATAATGAGGCACTTAGGAATACCTGAAAAGAAAACAGAGGTTAGGAATACATGAAAAGAAAGAGGAAGTTAGGAATACCTGAAAGAAAGAGGCAGTTATGAATACATGAAAAAGAGAGGTGGCTAGGAATACCTGAAAAGAAAGAGGAGGTTAGGAATACCTGAAAAGAAAGAGGAGTTAGGAATACCTGAAAAGAAAGAGGAGGTTAGGAATACCTGAAAAGAAAGAGGAGGTTAGGAATACCTGAAAAGAAAGAGAAGGTTAGGAATACCTGAAAAGAAAGAGGAGGTTAGGAATACCTGAAAAGAAAGAGGAAGTTAGGAATACCTGAAAAGAAAAGGAGGTTAATGAATACCTGAAAAGAAAGAGGAAGTTAGGAATACCTGAAAAGAAAGAGGAGGTTAGGAATACCTGAAAAGAAAGAGACAGTTAGGAATACCCGAAAAGAAAGAGGAGGTTAGGAATACCTGAAAAGAAAGAGGAAGTTAGGAATACCTGAAAAGAAATAGGAGGTTAGTGATACCTGAAAAGAAAGAGAAGGTTAGGAATACCTGAAAAGAATAAGGAGGTTAGGAATACCTGAAAAGAAAGAGGAGGTTAGTGATAGCTGAAAAGAAAGAGGAGGTTAGGAATACCTGAAAAGAAAGAGGAAGTTAGGAATACCTGAAAAGAAAAGTGAGGTTAGGCATACCTGAAAAGAAAGAGGCTGTTAGGATTACCTGAAAAGAAAAAGGCTGTTAGGAATACCTGAAAAGAAAGAGGAGGTTAGGAATATCTGAAAAGAAAGAGGAGGTTAGTGATACCTGAAAAGAAAGAGGAAGTAAGGAATACCTGAAAAGAAAAGTGAGGTTAGGAATACCTGAAAAGAAAGAGGAGGTCAGGAATACTTAAAAAGAAAGAGGCTGTTAGGGTTACCTGAAAAGAAAAAGGCTATTAGGAATACCTGAAAAGAAAGAGGAGGTTAGGAATACCTGAAAAGAAAGAGGAGGTTAGGAATACCTGAAAAGAAAAGTGAGGTTAGGAATACCTGAAAAGAAAGAGGCTGTTAGGATTACGTGAACAGAAAAAGGCTGTTAGAAATACCTGAAAGGAAAGAGGAGGTTAGGAATATCTGAAAAGAAAGAGGAGGTTAGTGATACCTGAAAAGAAAGAGGAGGTTAGGAATACCTGAAAAGAAAGAGGAAGTTAGGAATACCTGAAAAGAAATAGGAAGTTAGGAATACCTGAAAAGAAAGAGGAAGTTAGGAATACCTGAAAGAAAGAGGAAGTAAGGAATACCTGAAAAGAAAGTGGAAGTTAGGAATACCTGAAAAGAAAGAGGAGGTTAGGAATACCTGAAAAGAAAGAGGAAGTTAGGAATACCTGAAAAGAAATAGGAAGTTAGGAATACCTGAAAAGAAAGAGGAAGTTAGGAATACCTGAAAAGAAAGAGGAAGTTAGGAATACCTGAAAAGAAAGAGGAGGTTAGGAATACCTGAAAAGAAAGAGGAGGTTAGGAATACCTGAAAAGAAATAGGAAGTTATGAATACCTGAAAAGAAAGAGGAAGTTAGGAATACCTGAAAAGAAAGAGGAGGTTAGGAATACCTGAGAAGAAAGAGGTGGTTAGGTATACCTGAAAAGAAATAGGAAGTTAGGAATACCTGAAAAGAAAGAGGAAGTTAGGAATACCTGAAAAGAAAGAGGAAGTTAGGAATACCTGAAAAGAAAGAGGAAGTTAGGAATACCTGAAAAGAAAGAGGAGGTTAGGAATACCTGAAAAGAAAGAGGAGGTTAGGAATACCTAAAAAGAAATATGAGGTTAGGAATACCTGAAAAGAAAGAGGAGGTTAGGAATACCTGAAAAGAAAGAGGCTGTTAGGAATACCTGAAAAGAAAGAGGAGGTTAGGAATACCTGAAAAGCAAGGGGGAGTCGAGGATGAAGGGGTAGGGATGGAAGGAGAAATGGATAGGGGGGCTAGGGGTAGGGATGAAAGGAGGAGTAGTGAGGTAGGAAAGGGTAGGGATGGAGGGTAGAGTTGGGAGGGGGGAGGGGGAAGTGCTCGAAGGAAGAGTGGGGAGGTTTTAAGGGGTAGGGACAGAAGGGGGAGTTGGGAGGGAGGAAGAGGTAAGAATGAGATGGGGAGTGGGGAGGAAGGAATGGGTAGGGATGGAAGGAAGTGCTTGAAGGGGATAGGGATGAAATGGAGAGTGGGTAGGAAGGAGGGAAGGGGAATGGCTCAATAGGGGAGTGGCGTGAGGGAGATAGGAAGGGGTAAGGGTAGATAGGGGAGTGGGGAGGGGGATGGGCTTGATTGGGGAGTGAGTTCATGGATTTAGGAAGGGAAGGAGTTTATTGGGGAGAAAAGGGTGGAGTAGGGAGATGGAGTGGGACTTACTCCTCGCCCAGGATATGGTTTTCTTCCTTGTGGGTGAGGATTGACACCATGTCCTGTAAATCCTGCTCCATCTTGCTCAGGGAAGGTCGATACTCGCGCCACTCCTGCGTGCACGCCTTCGCCAGGGGCATGAGCAGCTCGTTGAGCCGCCGGTGTTTCGTGTACATACACGCTTCCCCCAGCATCACCCCAACACTGAACACGTCGCTGGAGGGTTGCAGGGGCTTGCCTTTCTTCAGCTCCGGGGACCTGAACACGAAGTGCTCCTGATCCTCCAGCCTGTTAGACAAGTCAAACAGCTCAAAGTAGAAGCTGTCGTTAATCTTGGTGGCAAGCCCGAAGTCAATGACGTGCACAGAAGGGCTGGAGGGTCGGCCTGTCACCGTGATGTTGTCCCACTTGATGTCATTGTGGACAAACCCTTTGGCGTGCACCTCTGCCAGACTCTTGGCCAGGCCAGCCACCACCCGCAGGAACGTGCCCACGGTGCACCCTTCTAGGAGGTAGCGAAACAGGGACGTGCCGGCGTAGTCCATGACTGCCATAGCCGGCTTTGTGCTGAGGGCGTGCAGGCGTGGCGCGCCGCCCGCCCCATCCACCTCCAGGGTCACGCGTGCCTCCCACAAGAGCCCGGTGGGGTTCCCACCATACTTGAAGGCCTTGCGGACGACCTTATGTCCCTTGAAGGTGACAAGGTCAACGGTGCCGAAGGAGCCTTTTCCCGAGGTGTTGTATTACAAGGAGGTCATTAATTTCCTCCTGAGACAATACATAAGTGTGAGTCAACACATACTCTTTGAAATTTTCGAGGAAATCCTTGTCCTCTCCATCCTCCTTAGTCTCCCTAGTTGTGAGGCTATTGGTCCGTGAAACAAATCCATGGGAATGCCGGGTCGTCATCAAGTTATCAGTCCGTGAAACAGGTCCATGGGAATGCCGGGTCGTCATCAAGTTATCAGTCCGTGAATGTCTGGTCGTCACCATATTATCAGTCCGAATCCGAGGCTTTTTATGTTTCTTTTTAGCAATTTTTATCCACCAGCGGCTTGCTAGGCCAACTGGCTTCCATTGAGACTGCTAATTAGTACCACCTGGCGCTCACTCCCCTAAGGTAACAGGATTGTAGCCACCAATCCCAAGTAAAAGCACCAGTAGGAACAGCTGCCGCACCTCGTCAAGGTTACACAGTCTCTTGCCCAAGTGGGTGGCTACCCTTGGGCCGCGGCAGGTTTATATACAAAGGGCCTCTGTTTGAGGCAGGTCACCCTGTTTGTGTAGCGCTGCAGTAACATTTCAAGGCACAGAGAGTCTGATGCTTGTTTTGCACACATCAAAAACGGAGGTGCTTTGAATATTGAAGTAGAAAAAGCCACACTGAAAACAAACTTCAAGCTGCTTCCAGCTGTCCGTAGCGAGGCGTGCCTCAGGGCAACGAGTCCTCTCACCCAACCTCTACAGTTCTGATTTCCACTTTCCCGATACACACACCTACACTCACTCTCCCTAACACACCGACAAGAAACCTGAAAAGAAAGAGGCTGTTAGGAATACCTGAAAAGAAAGAGGAAGTTATGAATACCTGAAAAGAAAGAGGAGGTTAGGAATGCCTGAAAAGAAAGAGGAGGTTAGGAAAACCAGAAAAGAAAAAGGATTTTAGGAATACCTGAAAAGAAAGTGACAGTTAAGTATAACTGAAAAGAAAGAGGAGGTTAGGAATACCTGAAAAGAAAGGGGAGGTTAGGAATAGCTGAAAAGAAAGAGGAGGTTAAGAATACCTGAAAAGAAAGAGGAGGTTAGGAATATCTGAAAAGAAAGAGAATGTTATGAATACCTGAAAAAAAAGAAGGTTAGGAATACCTGAAAAGAAAGAGGAGGTTAGAAATACCTGAAAAGAAAGAGGAAGTTAGGGATACCTGAGAAGAAAGAGGTGGTTAGGAATACCTGAAAAGAAAGAGAAAGTTAGGAATACCTTAAAGAAAAGAGTAGGTTAGGAGTACCTAAAAAGAAAAAAAGAGGTTAGGAATACCTGAAAAGAAAGAGACAGTTAGGAATACCCGAAAAGAAAGAGGAGGTTAGGAATATCTGAAAAGATAGAGAAGGTTAGGAATACCTGAAAAAAGATAGGAGGTTTGGGATACCTGAAAAGAAATAGGATTTTAGGAATACCTGAAAGGATAGAGGCAGTTAGGAATACCTGAAAATAAAGAGACAGTTAGGAATACCTAAAAATAAAGAGGCAGTTAGGAATACCTGAAAAGAATAAGTAGGTTTTGAATACATGAAAAGAAAGAGGAGATTAGGAATACCTGAAAAGAAAGAGGAGGTTGGGAATAACTGAAAAGAAAGAGGCAGTTAGGTATAACTGAAAAGAAAGAGTAGGGTAGGAATACCTGAGAAGAAAGAGGAGGTTAGGAATATCTGAAAAGAAAGAGGCGGTTAGGAATACCTGAATAGAAGGAGGAGGTTCGGAATAACTGAAAAGAAAGAGGAGGTTAGGTATACCTGAAAAGAAATAGGAGCTTAGAAATACCTGAAAAGAAAGAGACAGTTAGAAATACATGAAAATAAAGAGGCAGTTAAGAATACGTGAAAAGAAAACAGAGGTTAGGAATACATGAAAAGAAAGAGTAAGTTAGGAATACCTGATAAGAAAGAGGCAGTTATGAATACCTGAAAAAGAGAGGTGGCTAGGAATACATGAAAAGAAAGAGGAGGTTAAGAATGCCTGAAAAGAAAGAGGAGGTAAGAAATACCTGAAAAACAAGAGGAGGTTAGGAATACCTGAAAAGAAAGATGAGGTTAGGAATACCTGAAAAGAAAGACGATGTTAGGAATACATGAAAAGAAAGAGGAAGTTAGGAATACCTGAAAAGAAAAAGGAGGTTAAGAATGCCTGAAAAGAAAGAGGAGGTAAGAAATACCTGAAAAACAAGAGGAGGTTAGGAATACCTGAAAAGAAAGATGAGGTTAGGAATACCTGAAAAGATAGAGGAAGTTAGGAATACCTGAAAGAAAAGCGTAGGTTAGGAATACTTGAAAAGAAAGAGGCAGTTAGGAATACCTGAAAATAAAGAGGCAGTTAGGAATACCTGAAAAGAAAAGGGAGGTTAGGAATACCTGAAAAGAAAGGAGGTTAGGAATACCTGAAAATAAAGAGGCTGTTAGGAAAACTTGAAAATAAAGAGGCAGTTAGGAATACTTGAAAAGAAAGAGGAGGTTAGGAATACTTGAAAAGAAAGGGGAGTTTAGGAATACCTGAAAAGAAAGAGGAGGTTAGGAATACCTGAAAAGAATAGACGTGGTTAGAAATACTTGAAAAGAAAGAAGAGGTTAGGAACACCAGAAAAGAAAGGGGAGGTTAGGAATAACTGAAAATAAAGAGGCAGTTAGGAATACCTGAAAAGAAAGGGGAGGTTAGGAATACCTGAAAAGAAAGGAGGTTAGGAATACCTGAAAATAAAGAGGCTGTTAGGAATACTTGAAAATAAAGAGGCAGTTAGGAATACCTGAAAACAAAGAGGGGGTTTGGAATACCTGAAAAGAAAGAGGAGGTTAGGAACACCTGAAGAGAAAAAGGAAGTTAGGAATATCTGAAAAGAAAAGTGAGGTTAGGAATACCTGAAAAGAAAGAGGCTGTTAGGATTACCTGAAAAGAAAAAGGCTGTTGGGAATACCTGAAAAGAAAGAGGAGGTTAGGAATATCTGAAAAGAAAGAGGAGGTTAGTGATACCTGAAAAGAAAGAGGAAGTAAGGAATACCTGAAAAGAAATAGGAAGTTAGGAATACCTGAAAAAAAGAGGAAGTTAGGTATACCTGAAAAGAAAGAGGAGGTTAGGAATACCTGAAAAGAAAGAGGAAGTTAGGAATACCTGAAAAGAAAGAGGAAGTTAGGAATACCTGAAAAGAAAGAGGAGGTTAGGAATACCTGAGAAGAAAGAGGAGGTTAGGAATACCTGAAAAGAAAGAGGAAGTTAGGAATACCTGAAAAGAAAGAGGAGGTTAGGAATACCTGAAAAGAAATAGGAAGTTAGGAATACCTGAAAAGAAAGAGGAAGTTAGGAATACCTGAAAAGAAAGAGGAAGTTAGGAATACCTGAAAAGAAAGAGGAAGTTAGGAATACCTGAAAAGAAATAGGAAGTTAGGAATACCTGAAAAGAAAGAGGAAGTTAGGAATACCTGAAAAGAAAGAGGAAGTTAGGAATACCTGAAAAGAAAGAGGAAGTTAGGAATACCTGAAAAGAAAGAGGAGGTTAGGAATACCTGAAAAGAAAGAGGAGGTTAGGAATACCTGAAAAGAAAGAGGAGGTTAGGAATACCTGAAAAGAAAGAGGAGGTTAGGAATACCTGAAAAGAAAGAGGAGGTTAGGAATACCTGAAAAGAAAGAGGAGGTTAGGAATACCTGAAAAGAAAGAGGAGGTTAGGAATACCTGAAAAGAAAGAGGAAGTTAGGAATACTTGAAAAGAAAGTTGCAGTTAGGAATACCTGAAAAGAAAGAGGAGGTTAGGAATACCTGAAAAGAAAGGGGAGGTTAGGAATACCTGAAAAGAAAGAGGCAGTTAGGAATACCTGAAAAGAAAGGGGAGGTTAGGAATACCTGAAAAGAAAGAGGCAGTTAGGAATACCTGAAAAGAAAGAGGCAGTTAGGAATACCTGAAAAGAAAGAGGAGGTTAGGAATACCTGAAAAGAAAGAGGAGGTTAGGAATACCTGAAAAGAAAGAGGAGGTTAGGAATACCTGAAAAGAAAGAGGAGTTAGGAATACCTGAAAGAAAAAGGCGTTAGAATACCTGAAAAGAAAGAGGAGGTTAGGAATACTGAAAAGAAAGAGGAGGTTAGGAATACCTGAAAAGAAAGAGGAGGTTAGGAATACCTGAAAAGAAAGAGGAGTTAGGAATACCTGAAAAGAAAGAGGAAGTTAGGAATACCTGAAAAGAAAGAGGAAGTTAGGAATACCTGAAAAGAAAGAGGAGTTAGGAATACCTGAAAAGAAAGAGGAGGTTAGGAATACCTGAAAAGAAAGAGGAGGTTAGGAATACCTGAAAAGAAAGAGGAGGTTAGGAATACCTGAAAAGAAAGAGGAGGTTAGGAATACCTGAAAAGAAAGAGGAAGTTAGGAATACCTGAAAAGAAAGAGGAAGTTAGGAATACCTGAAAAGAAAGAGGAGGTTAGGAATACCTGAAAAGAAAGAGGAGGTTAGGAATACCTGAAAAGAAAGAGGAGTTAGGAATACCTGAAAAGAAAGAGGAAGTTAGGAATACCTGAAAAGAAAGAGGAAGTTAGGAATACCTGAAAAGAAAGAGGAAGTTAGGAATACCTGAAAAGAAAGAGGAGGTTAGGAATACCTGAAAAGAAAGGAGAGGTTAGGAATACCTGAAAAGAAAGAGGAGGTTAGGAATACCTGAAAAGAAAGAGGAGGTTAGGAATACCTGAAAAGAAAGAGGAGGTTAGGAATACCTGAAAAGAAAGAGGAGTTAGGAATACCTGAAAAGAAATAGGAAGTTAGGAATACCTGAAAAGAAAGAGGAAGTTAGGAATACCTGAAAAGAAAGAGGAGGTTAGGAATACCTGAAAAGAAAGAGGAGGTTAGGAATACCTGAAAAGAAAGAGGAAGTTAGGAATACCTGAAAAGAAAGAGGAAGTTAGGAATACCTGAAAAGAAAGAGGAGGTTAGGAATACCTGAAAAGAAAG
>JAPQNM010002120.1:15000-22078 GCA_029783475.1 Metacarcinus magister | reverse complement strand
TCTCTCTCTCTCTCTCTCTCTCTCTCTCTCTCTCTCTCTCTCTCTCTCTCTCTCTCTCTCTCTCTCTCTCTCTCTCGTCTCTCTCTCTCTCTCTCTCTCTCTCTCTCTCTCTCTCTCTCTCTCTCTCTCTCTCTCTCTCTCTGTCCAAACCTTACTGATGAGGCTGTACTTGTCGACATGATCAGGTAACTCCTACTTCTCCTCCTCCTCCTCCTCCTCCTCCTCCTCCTCTTACCTTATGAAGAAAGGCTTAAAGAACTAAACTTATTCAGCCTATCAAAACGAAGGATGCGAGGGGATTTGATTGAAATGTTCAAGATAATAAAAGGATTTGATAATATCAATGCAGAAGATTACCTTACTTTTGATCGATCAAATATAACAAGAAGACGTAACAGTTTTAAGATTACTGGTAAAAAAAATTTTCATGAAACAAAGCCAAGCACTTCTTTTTCAATCGGGTCGTTAACGTTTGGAACTCCCTGCCCGCCAATGTCGTCGACAGTAAAACAATTATTACGTTCAAAAACAGACTTGACAAATATTTAAAAGCCAATCCACAACTAAAATACTATCTGTTAAAGTAGCAAACTTTGAGTAAGTTCTTCCTCATGTACCTATCTTACGAAATGTTGATTCGGAAGACGTTGCTAGTGGCCTGACATCACTTGCCAGGAAGTAGTAGTAGCAGTAGTGGTAGTGTTAGTAGTGATAGTCTTGTCTAAAACATTTCCATGCAATGTTTTCATATTGCATGGTTCGTCTTCCTTTCCTGCCAGCCATGGCAAGTGGGAGAAGCCTTCACCCTTCTTATCCTGTATCCTTCACTCTAGATTAGATAGTGTAGTCTCTATCATAAAAAGCCTCATAAGGGCCAGCAAGCCTGTTGCTGTTAAAAAAAATGACCATGCAGTTTTTCAATATTGCATGGTTCGTCTCCATGGTTTGGTAATGGAGGGAGGCGTGTAGGCGTCGAGGGAGGAAGGTAATGCGAGGGAAGGAGGAGAGGTGTGAGAGGGAAGGAGGAGAGGTGTGAGAGGGAAGGAGGAGAGGTGTGAGAGGGAAGGAGGATGGGTGCGAGAGGGTGGAAGAAGGTGTGAGAGGGAAGGAGGAGAGGTGTGACAGGGAGGAAGGAAGAGGTGTGTGAGGGAAGGAGAGGTGTGAGAGGGAAAGAGGAGGAGGAAAAAGGAGGAAGGGAATAAGACAGCATGACGCACTCACACACACACACACACACACACACACACACACACACACACACACACACACACACACACACACACACACACACACACACACACACACATTTTTTTTCATAACAATTACTATCATTTACATCCTTATTCTTAATTTTATTTTGTATGAGTCTTCTTTGTAATCTTTTTATCCTCCTCCCCTCCTCCTCCTCCTCCTCCTCCTCCTCCTCCTCACAGCAGTAAGCGATACAAGATTGATGATCACTTCCTGCGGTTGTACATAAACATTAGCCCCCCCTCCCCCCTCTCTCTCTCTCTCTCTCTCTCTCTCTCTCTCTCTCTCTCTCTCTCTCTCTCTCTCTCTCTCTCTCTCTCTCTCTCTCTCTCTCTCTCTCTCTCTCTCTCTCTCTCTCTCTCTCTCTCTCTTTCTCTCTCTCTCTGTAGACTCACTTTTCATACTTTTACCTCTTGTCCCTGTAATATTCTCTCTTTCTTTATCTCTCTCTCTCACTCCATATTTATATTTTTCACTCATGGAGAGAGAGAGAGAGAGAGAGAGAGAGAGAGAGAGAGAGAGAGAGAGAGAGAGAGAGAGAGAGAGAGAGAGAGAGAGAGAGAGAGAGAGAGAGAGAGAGAGATTCTGCCATTGTCTAACAGTCTCTTTCTTTGACCAAACGGAAAAATGGAAGACAATCAAATCGTGACTGGCAGAAACACGCGAAAAACAAATAGGAAGCCGTAACACATTCAGCTGATCAAACAAGGATGAGGAATAAAGTTCAGTCATAGTCAGACCTCCCGGCAGGACACACCTGACACACCTTCCCCCATCACCAACACCAAGCGGATCCAACTCCTTGAGCATTGCAGGCCATAAGGTCAAATTAACTACACTCCTCACGACAAGAAATGTACCATAAAGTGAGTTTCCTTAAAGTTTATTGTGAGTGTAAAACCTCAACTTGATCACTGCCCTTTTCAACCGCCTGGAAAGAGCATACTGACGACACACTCAAGATTCATTATAAGAGTATATGTAAGAGCAGCGCCGAGTTTGTTGACATCGAAGAAAAAACACTTTAGACGAACGTAAAACACAGTGAATAGAATAAAAATTAATTTGTGACCAACACAAAACACAGGTATATGAAGCAGGTAGATGTGCAATGATATGAAAAAGTAGATAACTGACGCAGAATAAGTCAAGAACATAACATATGATAAAAAAAAGTGATAAAAGAGAATGAAGAACAAATAAGAAGAGACAAAGAGATTCACACACACACACACACACACACACACACACACACACACACACACACACACACGGTCCGCTAGCGTAGTGGTTAGCGCACTCGGCTCACAACCGAGGGGGCCAGGGTTCGATCCCCTGGGCGGACGGAGATTATTTGGGTGTGTCTCCTTTCACGTGTAGCCCCTGTTCACCTAGCAGTGGGTAGGTACGGGATGTAAATCGAGGAGTTGTGACCTCGTTGTTCCGGTGTGTTGTGTGTGAGTGGTCTTGGTCCAACCCAAAGATTGGTCAGTATGAGCCCTGAGCTCTTTCCATAGGAGGACGGCCGGCTGTCTCGAGAGAGACCAGCAGCAGACTGTACAGTGATTACACACACACACACACACACACACACACACACACACAGGCATTATCAAGCTGGAGAGACAAAAGTAGAACAAATCCTATCTATTGTGACTTATGAAATGGAGAAATGTTTAAAGTGTTAATAAAACGAGTCAAAAGGTTAGAGGAAGAAGTGCTAAAAACCAAAATTCATTCATCATAAAACGTAAACACTCGAATTTATAAAGGAATGAAATCTTCATGAAAAACGGTAATATGAAAAGTTTTGAAATAAGTTTTAAATGTCGGCAGAGTTTGGTGGTCTAAAAATAACCTAATCAGAGAAATGAATAGTGATATTTAAAATTACCAGAAAATATTAAGTGAAAAAGAAAAAAATAAGTAATAAAATAAGCAAACACATTAGCAAAGATCACAGAATTTGAAAAATATGAGGACAGAGTTTGCATTTCAAAAGATGAGGAAAAAACTAGTTATTCTCAGACATTAAAGGAAAGATGATATATAGAAAAAACAAAAGGGCTTGGAATATATATATATATATATATATATATATATATATATATATATATATATATATATATATATATATATATATATATATATATATCAGAAAGGAGATAAAATAAATAGTTTGAAAAGATCCTAATTTAGGAAAGGAGACAAGTGAAATTAATCATTCAATAATAGAAAAAACACATGATAGACAGAAGTAAATACCACCTTAAAATTTTACAGCAAATGTGATGTCAATGATACGAGTTGACGAAAGCAACAACAATGTTACAGAGAAAGCAATTAATAAAGTCCTAAATAGGAGTTTCCAGTCATTATTCACCAAAGAACGACCATTGCAAATGGATGAAAGCAAACAACATACAAACTGGGAAACATTTATCTTGACAAAAGGTAAATTGCAAAAATGAAAAATATATATAAGCGAAAAGCAAATAGACATGATGAAATATCCAACAGCGAGTTGAGAGAATACACAGAAGAATTAAGCGACCCATTGGAAAAAATACTTAAAAGTCACTCAGTCAAGGCAAGTTGCTTGAAATATTGTAAAGGCTAACATCATCTCTCTGTATGTGTGTGTGTCTGTATACATATATATATATATATATATATATATATATATATATATATATATATATGTATATATATATATATATATATATATATATATATATATATATATATATATATATATACATATACATATATATATATATATATATATATATATATATATATATATATATATACATATACATATATATATATATATATATATATATATATATATATATATATATATATATATATATATATATAGGCATTAGATAATGAACATCAAACTACACACCAAATTAACTTACGAGTGTAATAAGCAAAATAATAAAAAAGTTAATAAAAAGTTAGTTACCAATATAAGAAGAGAGAGTAAAAGCGGAGACATGATAACGTTTACCAGACAGAGCATTAGACAAGTGGAATACATTACTGAAATAAGTCGTTTGTGCCAAATACATTCAAATATATAAAGAAAAATATGTTAAAATAATATTAAGACAATGGTTTCAATAAGTTTGACTGAATCCTGTAAAATTACAATTAGATAAGAAGTCTCTCTCTCTCTCTTCTCTTTCTCTTTCTCTCTCTCTCTCTCTCTCTCTCTCTCTCTCTCTCTCTCTCTCTCTCTCTCTCTCTCTCTCTCTCTCTCTCTCTCTCTCTCTCTCTCTCTTTTTTTTTATTTTTTTTTATTTATACAGAGTTACATTGTACATTTCAGAGCGTGTTACATAGAATTTTTACATTTTTACATAGATATGTATCACTTTACAGGCTAAAGGTAACATGTTTAGTGTTTCCTATCTTAAAGCCTAACTCTAGTACTTACCTATACTAAAAAAACTATTTCTACTGCTTGTGACAGCCAGACTTCTCACATTCACTGTCTGGTAGTCGAGTCAGTGCGGTGTCTTGCGAGGGAGGGTGATAACACTAAACACACAATACTCCCTTCCCGCTGTTGTCTGTTATTTTAAGAAACAGTGTTTCACGTTCCCTGGGCACGGGCACGAGGGGCTCAATTTCCTGTTACATTGAGGCTTGCCTTATAACATTAGGCTATCCCTACCGCCTTGTAACACAATCACCACAATAAACCTCACCACAAGACACAATCCTCACCTCATTAGCGGCTGCCTTGGTGGAGGTGCGTGAGCTGAGATGGGGGGGATGGCAGCTCCATAATAGAGGGCGTGGGGTGGGGGGATGAATGACCAGGGGTGTTGGGGTACTGGGGTCCCTTGGGGGGCCGTCAGTGCTGGTCCGCCTGACCTTACTGGATGTATGTTTGGCTGTTGTAGGTGCCAGGTGACTGTTTTCAGTGCTATCAAAGTTTCCTGATTACTTTCCCTCACTGCCTCCACTAATTCCTGCTGCCTTTGGTTAGCAATTTTTGCTTTGCAATTCTGAGAGGAATGAAATCGGCCTTTGCAATAGTCACACACTTTCCTCGGGCACTGATTGCGAGTGTGGCGCCAACTCTTACAATGTGAACACTTCGTTGCTTGTTGTTGCCTGGGAGGGTGTTGCCAGGGATGGTGTTGCCTGGGAAGTTGTCGCCAGGGATGGGGTGTGGGTCGGGGCTGATTCACACCCTCCTGACGTGACACTTGCCTGGGCCCACCTGCTGCCTCAACCCCGGAGGCAGCGTCACTTTCTGATACGTTTCTCCTCCTCTGTAGTTGTCGTGGACGCTGAGCATCCTGTTGGGGGTAATATTCCCTCCCTCTCACGCTCTCACCACCACGAGCAGGTGACACAGGCCGCTCCTCAGCTAATTCAGGGGCAGGCTGAGGTGAGGTCGTGGTGTTGGGAGGTGAGGTAGACGGAGACGGGTTGGGAGACGGAGGCGGGAGGGGAGACGAGTTAGGGAGTGAGGGAGTAGGATTGGGAGGAGGGGGAGGGGGATCAGTACCCTCGCCCGGTGTGTTTCCACTGTCCTCCCTTGGAACAGTGATCCCAGCCTCACCGTCTATGTTGTGGGGTCTAGCTGAGCAAGCCACTGACCGTTGCTGGATGTCCTCCATAGCTCGCGTGGCTAGTAAGGTGTCCCACACAGATAGAGCCTCCACTAACACACTCCTTTTGTTCACGAGGTTGTCAGTCGCGTCTCTGTAGTGTGTTAGCTGTGCATTTTTGGAGGCAAGTTCCTGTCGAGCAATCCTTAACAGGCGCACCACGTCCTCCTTCGGCAGGTCGTCAAGGCCATCGTCGTTGTCCACCTCAAACTGGAGTGTTGAAGTGGGTGTGTCTGGGGCTGCCTGGGTGGTGCGGTTGGTGAAGGTCACAGGATCCCTTATTCCCGCCAAACCGCGCAGGTGTCCTGTGTCGCCGCAGTTAAATTCTGCCTTGTCCCCTAGACAACGCCCGTGACACAGGTTGGGACAGCTCTCTGCAACACACTGCTTGTCTGTTTGTAGATCAGTCTTACGTCCACATACTGCACACCAGTATGTGCAGTATATATATATATATATATATATATATATATATATATATATATATATATATATATATATATATATCTCTCTCTCTCTCTCTCTCTCTCTCTCTCTCTCTCTCTCTCTCTCTCTCTCTCTCTCTCTCTCTCTCTCTCTCTCTCACTTTCCCCTTGTATAACTTCTCTTTCCTTCTTTCCTTCCTCCATTACGTAACATTCTTTCACTATTAATCCTTCATTCCTCTCCTTCCTTGCTTTATCTTCCATTCGTCCTCTTCACCCATCTACCTACATTTACCTTTTTCCACATACCGTCTATAATTGTTTCGAGTTTTGTTTAATTTCGTTTCGTGTTATTTGTTTAGTGATCGTTGCGGCAGACTTTTAACGCGCATCCAGGTGCAGCAAAGTACAGGTTAGTACAAAGGACAGTGATTAGTTGCAGTGAAAGTGAGATTAAGGACACCTTTTGTACCTCCTCGGATCAGGTCACTTTCATTGTGTGTGTGTGTGTGTGTGTGTGTGTGTGTGTGTGTGTGTGTGTGTGTGTGTGTGTGTGTTCAAAAGTTTCCTTGATATACTAATAATTATGCAGTAAAATGGCATCAAATGTTTTTGACGTACATTTTGGACATTTTCCGGGCTCAAATAATAAAGAAAATATTTCCTTCACAGATACGTGAAAGAGCATATGAATTAAAGTTGTATCTCTTAAATAAACAATAACAAACTATATTGAGCCAGTTTTCTTGAATTAAAAATGATGAC
>JAPQNM010002120.1:0-5000 GCA_029783475.1 Metacarcinus magister | reverse complement strand
TTGATTTAAATATGAAAAAATGGTTAGTAAAAATAATGGTTTAGATAGGAAAGGCGCGATATCTATTAAACGAGAGCTAGTTGGTCTACATAGATAATGCAACATGCGCTTTAAAAATGGTTGCAAAAAATAACAAACATTACTTTTGTTGTACTGTTTGATCATCTTGACAGAACGTAGAACTTGATACAAAATACATAATACAGAATACATTATTAGGTGTTAAAATTCTGAGAAAGGTCAACCAACTTTATAAAAAATAACAATTCATACAAACACACATGAATTTTACAAAGAAATCAAGATAAACATACCATTGCGCCCCAAACAAAGACTGGACAACAAATTACGTATCAACAACAAAAAGCACAACTTATGAGAGAAGGCCAGTCTGCCACACCTCCACGGCCCCTGTTCGCGCCCCGCCACAGCCCCGCCACAGCCCCGCACTACAAAGCAACACACACTAACGTAAGAAAGAAGAAAGTTTACGTTCACCTGTCACAGTCACCTTGCCAAGTATTTCTTTTACTCGATAAATTAACGTTCTCTCTCTCTTTCTTTCTCTCTCTTTTTCTCTCCTCTCCCTCCCTCCCTCTCTCCTACTAATTCTTTTCCCCTTCTCCTTCCCTTCTTACCTGACTTCGTCCTTAATTAAAGAAGTCCAGAACGACAAGACCTGTCCAGCAAAAAAAAATACAAGGGCAGAAGAAGAAGAAGAAGAAGAAGAACATGAAGTAGATAAAGAAGACAAGGAAAACAAAGACGAAGAAGCAAAAGAAGAAAAAGCAGAAGAAGAAGAAGCAGAAGAAGAAGAAGCAGAAGCAGAAGAAAAAGAAAAAGAAGAAGAAGAAGAAGAAGAAGAAGAAGAAGTAGAGACAGAAGCAGAAGTAGAGACAAAAGCAGGAGCAGAAACAGAAGCAGAAGCAGAAGCAGACGAAGAAGAAGAAGAAGAAGAAGAAGAAGAAGTAGAGACAGAAGCAGAAGTAGAGACAGAAGCAGGAGCAGAAGCAGAAGAAGAAAAAGAAAAAGAAGAAGAAATCAAAAAAAGAAAAAAAAAGAAAAAAGAAAAAAAAAGACAACACAAAAAAAACCCATCAACAACAACCAATATTAGAAAGACGAGGAAGTAAATTAAAAAAAAAACGTAAACGAAGTAGAAATTAAATGAAGCAGAGCTGGAAGAAAAGTAGGAGGAGGAGGAGGAGGAGGAGGAGGAGGAGGAGGAGGAGGAGGAGGAGGAGGAGGAGGAGGCGGAGGGTGCAGTCTTACCTTCTTGGCAGCGGTGGTAACGGCGACACCTGCAGAAGAAAACAAGTATTTAATCAAACCAGCTGAGATAAGAGGCTTAAGAAAAGATGGAAAAGAGAGGACGAGCAGGAGGAGGTGGGCGAGGAGGAAAGGGAAAAGATAAGAGTTAGAATAAAGAAAAGGAAGAGGAAAACAAAGAAAATATAATAGACACACATACGCGCACACACACACACACACACACACACACACACACACACACACACACACACACACACACACACACGATCTCTTTCTTTCTTTCTTACTCTCTTAGGATTACAGGAGGAGGAAGAGGAAAAGGAAAAAGAAGGAGGAAGAACAAACAGCAACAGTCCTACAGGAGGCGAAGAAGTAGTAGTAAAAGAAAAAGAAAAAGAAGAAAAAGGATGGAGAAAAAAAAATCTCTGGTGAATAGGAGGCGGAGGAATAAAAAGAAGAAACCGCTGGTGGATAAGAGTAAGAAGGAGAATAGCGTAAGGAATCAAGGTGGGAAGAGTGGCAAGAGTTGGGTCCAATTAAACGTATGTCCGTAACTGGTCGTCAGCAGCGGGATGTGTCAGCGAGGTGAAGCAATTACTGAGAACAAAGCCCGAGTGACCTGGCAGTGAAGGCGAGGACACCCACCCACGAGACCAGGACGAGAACACTTCAAGTTAAGTCAAAGGAAAAAGGAAAATGGAAGGTAAGAATGAAGGCTGGGACGTGCTGATGAAATGACGAGGACGAGAACAACTGAACTAATGAATAAAACATGAGAAGAAGAATAGAAGCGACAACGAGGAACAAGAACGAGGATGAAGGCAGACAGGCACACACAGACAGAAACACACACACACACACACACACACACACACACACACACACACACACACACACACACACACACACACACACTCACGCAGACAGACACGAACACACTCACACAGACAGACAGACACACAGACACACACATGCGCGCACACACACACACACACACACACACACACACACACACACACACACACACACACACACACACACACACACACACACACACACACACACACACACACACACTAAGAAGAAAGTCTCATTCTCACACTTTGCACTGAAACATTTCCACTGTTTTCACTTTCATTCTTCTTCTTATTGCATCACATTAAGTTCTTTGCTTGCTTTTTTTAATTGGGTCTCATCCTTTTTCTTTTTATTGTACTCAATCTCTCCATGTTTTTGCTCCTTTATCTTGTAACTTAATTTTAATGTTTTTTGTGTGATTTTTAACGTATTTTTGTTGTCTCAGACAGTACCCTTTTAATGTAGTTCTCTAACACTGTACCGTTGTGGCCGATGGTACGTACCCTCGGAACAAGCCCACTGTGTGCCTTGGACGGCAGCTCGTTGGAAAACCAAAGCCCAGCAGAGTGAAAAGGAAGGACAAAAGCGTGTTTATCAGATGTGAGTATCTCTTGAGGGACGCGGAGACTGGCGTGATGATGAAGCTGCAACGAGAAGTGACGACCGCACAGCCAGTCATGAAGTGTCATCCATCTGTTGCGGGGTCTTCTACCAATTTCTCTGAAACTCGCGGCGATATAATTCTGGTAGGTGAATAACAGGCCTTCCGAACACGACCTCGTTCACTCACCTTCTTCGGGAGACTCTGTGATCACCTAAGTCTTAAATCTAATGTACCCAGAGTGTTTGGCAAAATTAAACAAGTACTGACAAGCTTCTTTTGTTTATTTAAATAAACTCACCCGGGAAAAGAATCACTTTAGGTGTTACGTCACCAGGATGAGCAGCGGCAGCTGTTACGTCACCAGGATGAGTAGAGACAGGTGTTACGTCACCAGGATGAGCAGCGGCAGCTTTTACGTCACTAGAATAAGTAGCGGCAGCTGATACGTCACCAGGATGAGTAGAGACAGCTGTTACGTCACCAGGATAAGTAGAGACAGGTGTTACGTCACCAGGATGAGCAGCGGCAGCTGTTACGTCACCAGGATGAGTAGCGGCATCTGTTACGTCACCAGGATGATCAGCGGCAGCTATTACGTCACCAGGATGAGTAGCGGCAGCTGTTACGTCACCAGGATGAGTAGCGGCAGCTGTTACGTCACCAGGATGAGTAGCGACAGGTGTTACGTCACCAGGATGAGCAGCAGCAGCTGTTACATCACCAGGGACAAGTGACACGCCTCCCGCGAGAGAAGGAACACATGAAGGAGTATTACGAGGCAATGCACGCCAAGGAGAAAACGATGAATGATGTGGTAAAGTACATGATTACTTCGGAGGAAGGCGACACTCACACACTTGAGCTGGAAAACTTGATGAAAGCAGATCACGAAGACACCGTCGACGAAACCAGGAGACGCATGATTATTATAAGCGTGTACCTGGAGACTCATCGATCATCTACCTGGATAAGGACAATGAAGTAGAAATGCGCCAACACGTCCCTTGGCTCACATCACGAGTAACGAATGTGACGCAGGACACAAGTGCAGCGCAGCTAACACTCCGAGAAGAAAGGACTCAACAACACAATATTACTAGACAGTTGTACACGACACTGAGGAAATTCAGAACCATTACAACACCAAGAATAAGACGAAGACGAGCACGGGATAGGAATAAAAGGAACGTGATGTGGAATACTTGACTGGCAGACTTGTTGTATTGTTTCTGCATTCACGTGTTACACCAGATACCACATGAAAAAAAGTCACCCGTGTCATGTGTTCCAGAAATGGTGGTGGTGGTGGTGGTGGTGGTGGAGCAGCAGCAACTCCATTTCCACAAGGAGGGAAGAGGAAGGGTAGGACCAGGAGGAGGGAGGTGGCTTAGGTGACTGAACCGCGAAATTATATCAAATAAAGTTGCGTCCACACTGGTCACAAACATGCGTTGGCAACACAAGCAAGGTAAGCAACAAGTTGTCAATTTGTTAGCACAGTGTTGGAGACAAGTTGGTAGTAATATGTTAGAGAAAAGTTGGTGACCTTGATGTGGACGAGGCGACATGTTGGGGACAGGTCGCAGGTCGTCGGGCAGACACACATACGCACAGACAACAGCGGTAAAAGGTCTCACTACAACAAGAAATATGGGATGGACGCAGAAGCAGATGGAACACTTAACTGAACTGTACCAAGGACACACACTACTCTGGGACCCGATGGATGCCTGGGACAAAAACAAAATGAAGAGGAAAAATGCGTGGAAAAATATTGTGAAGATATATATTGGTAACGTATTGCAGGTGGACAAAGGTGACGCGGAAAACAATATAGAACTTGATTGTAAAGTTTGGAAGGGAACTTAAAAAAAGAAACCCGGCTTTAGAGCATAGGAGGTGTACATTAGCCAGTGGTTCGCTTACAAACTCTTCTTGCCATCATGTTTACTAACAATGTTGTATACATTGTTAAAGACATGTATCTGACACGTCAATAGTGATGTTTCCTGTAATACTTCCAGCGTGTCTACATGTAAATGTCGACGCACCTCACGTAGGATTGTCCAGCACCTTCATCTTGGACGAACAACACCTGATCTCTCTTCTTTTCTGCTTCTAAAATCAGACCAACAGCCTCATATTCAGGTGTTCTTTATTACATGTCATGAGTTACCTTCACACTTAACAAGGATTCCATTACGAAAATAAAGATGAATGTGCACGCATATCTCTGACCCACTGTTTTATTCCCACTTGTAATAGA
>JAPQNM010002119.1:0-10454 GCA_029783475.1 Metacarcinus magister | reverse complement strand
GTTTTAGGTGAATGTAATATGTGTTATATTGTTTTGTAACATTGATATATTATTATGTATTGAGATTGTTATATAATTATGTTATTTATTTATTATTAATGTGTTTGTCATTATTCATTAGTTTTGCGTTTATTTACTTGTGTGCTGTGTGGCACTTATTGTCCGCCGCACCTAACAGTCCGGCTCCCTACCTGCCTACCTAACGCTGCCTGCGTACGTCTACCCTTGCTGATGCGCTCCTCCTCCTCCTCATCTTCATCATCATCATCATCATCATCATCATCATCATCATCATCATCAGTTTCTTTCACTTTCTTCATTAGTTCTCTTTCTGTTTGTATTTCCTGTTTGTTCTTGAGGCTTGAGAGGGAAAGGAGGAGGAAAAGAAAGAGAGAAGAAGAAGAGTGACGGGGAGGAAGGGAAAGAAAGGAAGAAAGGGAGGGAGGGGAAAGTGAATAAGAGAGAGAGAGAAAAAAAAAAAGATTGTAACTATGTATATTGTATGTTATTTCCTCTCTATATATCATGTATTTATGTATATTTTATAAAGTATTTGTGTTCCATCCAAAGCTACACTTAAATAATCTAACTTAAGCTTTTATTGCACTCTAAATAAAAAAATATAAAGAGGGAAGGAAAAAAGGAAAGGAAAGAAGGAAGAAATCAACGTTTGAAGGGAAAGTAGGAAGGCTTAGGAGGAGGAGGAGGAGGAGGAGGAGGAGAGAAATAGGATGTAGAGGGAAGGAGAAGGAAATATTTTGAGATAGGAGGAAGGACGAAATTGAGAGATGGAAAGGAGAGAAGGAAGATAAGAGAAACAGGGAATAGCAAAGAGGAGAAGAAGAAATGGAAGGAGAGGAGAAGAGAGGGAAAAGAGGAAGGAAGTAAAGGAGGGAGTGGAAGAGGAGAAGGAAGAGAGAGAAATGGAAAGGAGGAAGAGGAACATGGAGGGAGGAATAGAAAGAGAAAACAGTGGATGGAGGAAGGGAGGAGGAGAGATGGAGAGAAAGGTGGAGAGAAGGAGGTAAATTTACGTTTCTTTTGCCAAACATTAGGATTTGGTTGATTGTGTCTTATCCTCCTCCTCTTCCTCCTCCTCCTCCTCCTCCTCCTCCTCCTCCTCCTCCTCCTCCTCCTCCTCCTCCTCCTCCTCCTCCTGTGTTGTTGTTTTATCTTTTTTCTGGCTCTTCTTCCTCTCTTTTAATTGTCATTTTACTTCTTCTCTTTTCTCTTTCTTTCTTATCTTCTCCTCTCTCTCCTCCTTCCTCCTTCCTTCACATTCCTTGCACGTCCTTCCCTCCTTTACCACCTCCTCCTCCTCCTCCTCCTCCTCCTCCTCCTCCTCCTCCTCCTCCTCCTCCTACTGCAGCTGTTTCTTCTTTTTTGTGTTTTTCCTTTCATTATTTTTTTTCTTTTTTCTTTTTTTTATCTGTACAATGATTTTATTTTGTTTTTTTCTCTTTTTATTTTTATTTTTCTTCTTCTTCTTCTTCTTCTTCTTCTTCTTCTTCTTCTTCTTCTTCTTCTTCTTTCGTCTCCATATTTATGTATTTATGTATTCATTTGTTTATTTATTCATCTATTTATGTATGCATTTGCTTATTTATGTATACCTTCATATTTTTTTCCTTTTTCTTTTTCTTTCCTTCTTTTTCTTCTTCTTATTTATCATCATCATCATCATCATCATCATCATCATCATCATCATCATCATTATCCACCACCACCACCACCACCACCACCACTCAGTACTTCCTCCTATCATTAATATCCATTGTCCTTCTCTCCATCCCTCCATCCCTCCTTCTCTCCCTCTCTCCCTCCCTCCCTCCCTACCTCCCTTCCTCAATGCCTCCTATTCCTCCTTCCTTCAATACTTACTCAATTTACCTCCTTCCCTCTCCCTCCCTGCCTCTTAGTATCCCGTGGAGGCGTGTTGGGAGGGGAATCCAGGCCTGATAAGGGGTGAAGAGGAACCATTTTGGGGGGGGGCTTGCAGTGGTGGGGGGGGGCGGTTGCAGTGGGTGGGGGGGGTGCTTGCAGTGGTAGTGGGGGGGGGGCTTGCAGTGGTGGTGGGGGGGGGGATTGCAGTGGTGGTGTATTAAGCCGCGCGTGTGTTCCCGTAAGCGGATTTATATACTACTGAAATCCTCGCCTGAAAGAGAAATTGAATTGTTCCGCTTAGGTGAGAGAGAGAGAGAGAGAGAGAGAGAGAGAGAGAGAGAGAGAGAGAGAGAGAGAGAGAGAGAGAGAGAGAGAGAGAGAGAGATGTAGGTAGGAGATAGGAAAGAAAGAAAGAAAGAAAGGAAGGTGTCATATGCAAGGTTTAGCTGTCTATTAAGTTTCATTCTCTCTCTCTCTCTCTCTCTCTCTCTCTCTCTCTCTCTCTCTCTCTCTCTCTCTCTCTCTCTCTCTCTCTCTCTCTCTCTCTCTCTCTCTCCCATTCTCTAAGTGCTACTAACATATAATATCAATTTCATCGCTTCTAAAAAAGATAAAATATAGTGACAAAGTGTATTATTTTTTTTTTCGTGTGTGTGTGTGTGTGTGTGTGTGTGTGTGTGTGTGTGTGTGTGTGTGTGTGTGTGTGTGTGTGTGTGCGTGTGTGTGTACGGGATGCTGCCAGTGTATTATTTCCATATTGTTGAGTAAATATTGACTTTAAAATGACAAGTACAAAGGAGAGCACAAGCCTACTCTCTCTCTCTCTCTCTCTCTCTCTCTCTCTCTCTCTCTCTCTCTCTCTCTCTCTCTCTCTCTCTCTCTCACATCCCTCCTTCCATTTCCTTCTCCCTCACTTTTTTTCTCTCCATCATCTATATAATCTTTCCTCCACTTACCTGTTTCCTCCACTTGTGCATAACATTTTCTCTCCAATCTCCCCTTTTTACTGTTCTCTTCCCTTCCTTCCCTCCCTCCCTCCCTTTCTCTTTTTTCCCTCCCTTCACCTGTTATTTACCTCCAAACAACCTGGAGGGAAGAGGGAAGAGAGGAAAGAAAGAAGTTTTTGTCTCCTAATTGCCGGTTTTATTACTTGGCACACACACACACACACACACACACACACACACACACACACACACACACACACACACACACACACACACACACACACATACATACACGTACACACGGAAAAAACACACAATTACACACTCAGCAGATAGTCAGCAGCACGTGTGGAGGAGGTCAGCAGGAGGTCAGCAGGAGGTGGTGGTGGTGGTGGTGGTGGTGGTGGTGGTGGTGGTGGTGGTGTCAGCAGGGCAGCAGTCAGCAGGAGGAAGAGTCAGCCCCAACAGCCTGCTATTAATTATTGACTAGTGTTTTTTCACTGTCTCTTGGGCTAGGAGGAGGAGGAGGAGGAACACATAGGACACATAGGAAGAACAAACAGCAACAGGCCTGCTGGCCCTTACGAGGCTGTTTGTGAGTACACTATCTAGTCTAGAGTGAAGGATACAGGATAGTAAGGGTGAAGGCTTCTCTCCCCAGCCATGGCTGGCAGGGAAAGGAAGGCCAACCAAGACCAGACTGTCACTACTGTCACTACCACTACTGCTAACTACTACTGTCACTACCACTACTACTACTACTACTGTCACTACCACTACTGTCACTACCACTACTTCCTGGCAAGCGATGTCAGGCCAGTAGCGACGTCTTTTGAATCGACATTTCGTAAGTTAGGTACATCAGGATGAACTTACTCAAAGTTTGCTACGTTAACGGATAGTATTTTAGTTGTGGATTGGCTTCTAAATATTTGTCAAGTCTATTTTTGAACGTAGTAATTGTTTTACTGTCGACGACATTGGCGGGCAGGGAGTTCCAAACGTTAACGATCCGATTGAAAAAGAAGTGCTTGGCTTTGTTTGATGTGAATCTTTTACCAGTAATCTTAAAAGAATGATGTCTTCTTGTTATATTTGATCAATCAAAAGTAATGTAATCTTCTGTATTGATATTATCGAATCCTTTGATTATCTTGAACATTTCAATGAAATCCCCTCGCATCCTTCGTTTCGGTGGTAATGGCAGGTTAAACATAACTTATTGCCAGTATTAACCCTTACACTGCCGAGGTCTTTTCTAAATGTTCGATTTATAGATTTTTTAAAAAATTATGATTTTATTCAAATATTTCTTATTAATGATAAAAATAAATATTAATGATAAAAATAAATATTAATGATAAAAATAAATATTAATGATAAAAATAAATAATAATGATAAAAATAAATATTAATGATAAAAATAAATATTAATGATAAAAATAAATATTAATGATAAAAATAAATATTAATGATAAAAATATATATTAATGATAGAAATAAATATTAATGATAAAAATAAATATTAATGATAAAAATAAATATTAATGATAAAAATAAATAATTAATGATAAAAAATAAATATTAATGATAAAAATAAATATTAATGATAAAAATAAATAATAATGATAAAAAATAAATATTAATGATAAAAATAAATATTAATGATAAAAATAAATATTAATGATAAAAATTATTAATGATAAAAATATATATTAATGATAAAAATAAATATTAATGATAAAAATAAATATTAATGATAAAAATAAATATTAATGATAAAAATATATATTAATGATAAAAATATATATTAATGATAAAAATATATATTAATGATAAAAATAAATATTAATGATAAAAATAAAATATTAATGATAAAAATATATATTAATGATAAAAATATATATTAATGATAAAAATAAATATTAATGATAAAAATAAATATTAATGATAAAAATAAATAATAATGATAAAAATAAATTTAATGATAAAAATATATATTAATGATAAAAATATATATTAATGATAAAAATAAATATAGATGATAAAAATATATATTAATGTTACAAATAAATATTAATGATAAAAATATATATTAATGATAAAAATAAATATTAATGATAAAAATGAAGATTAATGATAAAAATAAATATTAATGATAAAAATATATATTAATGATAAAAATATATATTAATGATAAAAATATATATTAATGATAAAATTTAAATATTAATGATAAAAATAAATATTAATGATAAAAATATATATTAATGATAAAAATATATATTAATGATAAAAATAAATATTAATGATAAAAATAAATATTAATGATAAAAATAAATAATAATGATAAAAAATAAATTTAATAAAAATATATATTAATGATAAAAATATATATTAATAATAAAAATATATATTAATGATAAAAATAAATATTAATGATAAAAATAAATAATAATGATAAAAATAAATATTAATGATAAAAATAATATTAATGATAAAAATATATATTAATGATAAAAATATATATTAATGATAAAAATATATATTAATGATAAAAATATATATTAATGATAAAAATAAGTATTAATGATATAAATAAATATTAATGATAAAAATATATATTGATAAAAATATAAATTAATGATAAAAAATAAATATTAATGATAAAAATAAATATTAATGATAAAAATCAATATTAATGATAAAAATAAATATTAATGATAAAAATAAATATAAATGATAAAAATATATATTAATGATAAAAATAAATATTAATGATAAAAATAAATAATAATGATAAAAAAAATATTAATGATAAAAATAAATATTAATGATAAAAATAAATATTAATGATAAAAATAAATAATAATGATAAAAATAAATATTAATGATAAAAATAAATATTGATGATAAAAATAAATATTAATGATAAAAATAAATATTAATGATAAAAATAAATGATAATGATAAAAAATAAATATTAATGATAAAAATAAATATTAATGATAAAAATAAATATTAATGATAAAAATAAATATTAATGATAAAAATAAATATGATGATAAAAATAAATATTGATGATAAAAATAAATAATAATGATGAAAAATAAATATTAATGATAAAAATAAATATTAATGATAAAGAAATAAATATTAGAGATAAAATAAATATTAATGATAAAAATAAATATTAATGATAAAAATAAATATTAATGATAAAAATAAATATTAATGATAAAAATAAATATTAATGATAAAAATAAATATTGATGATAAAAATAAATATTGATGATAAAAATAAATATTGATGATAAAAATAAATATTGATGATAAAAATAAATATTAATGATAAAAATAAATATTAATGATAAAAATAAATATTAATGATGAAAATAAATATTAATGATAAAAATAAATATTGATGATAAAAATAAATATTGATGATAAAAATAAATATAGATGATAAAAGTAAATAATGATGATAAAAATAAACATTAATGATAAAATTAAATATTAATGATAAAAATAAATATTAATGATAAAAATAAATATTGATGATAAAAATAAATATAGATGATAAAAGTAAATAATGATGATAAAAATAAATATTAATGATAAAAATAAATATTAATGATAAAAATAAATATTGATGATAAAAATAAATATTGATGATATGAATAAATATTGATATATAAATAAATATTGATGATAAAAATAAATATTGATGATAAAAATAATAATGATGATAAAAATAAATATTAATGATAAAAATAAATATTAATGATGAAAATAAATATTATTGATAAAAATAAATATTAATGATAAAAATAAATATTAATGATAAAAATAAATATTGATGATAAAAATAAATGTTAATGATAAAAATAAATATTAGTGATGAAAATAAATATTATGATAAAAATAAATATTAATGATAAAAATAAATATTAATGATAAAAATAAATATTGATGATAAAAATAAATATTAATGATAAAAATAAATATTAATGATAAAAATAAATATTAATGATAAAAATAAATATTAATGATAAAAATAAATGATAATGATAAAAATAAATATTAATGATAAAAATAAATATTAAAGATAAAAATAAATATTAATGATTAAAATAAATAATAATGATAAAAAATAAATATTAATGATAAAAATAAATATTAATGATAAAAATAAATATTAATGATAAAAATAAATATTAATGATAAAAATAAATATTGATGATAAAAATAAATATTGATGATAAAAATAAATATTGATTATAAAAATAAATATTGATGATAAAAATAAATAATGATGATAAAAATAAATATTAATCATAAAAATAAATATTAATGATAAAAATAAATATTAATGGTACAAATAAATATTAATGATACAAATAAATATTAATGATACAAATAAATAATAATGATAAAAATAAATAATAATATAAATATAAATAAATATAAATATAAATAAATATAAATAGATAAATATAAATAAATAAATATAAATAAATATAAATAAATAAATATAAATAAATAAATATAAATAAATTTAAATAAATAAATATAAATAAATAAATATATATAAATAAATGTATATAAATAAATATATATAAATAAATATAAATAAATAAATAAATAAATAAATATAAATAAATATAAATAAACAAATATAAATAAACAAATATAAATAAATATAAATAAATAAATATATATAAATAAATATAAATAAATAAATAAATATAAATAAATAAATGTAAATAAATAAATATAAATAAATATATATAAATAAATAAATATAAATAAATAAATAAATAAATAAATATAAATAAATATAAATAAACAAATATAAATAAATAGATATAAATAAATATAAATAAATAAATATAAATAAATAAATAAAATAAATAAATAAATATAAATAAATAAATATAAATAAATAAATATAAATAAATAAATATATATATAAATATATATAAATAAATATATTAAATAAATAATTAAATATAAATAAATAAATAAATAAATGTAAATAAATAAATGTAAATAAATATAAATAAATATAAGTAAATATAAATAAATAAATAAATATAAATAAGGAGGAGGAGGAGGAGGAGGAGGACAAATTTTCACTTCCTCTGTTCCTTTATCTCTGCTATCTCTTCCTCTTCTTATCTGTCCTCCTCCTAATCGCCTTAATCCTCTTCTTCCCTCCTCCTCCTCCTCCTCCTCCTCCTCCTCCTCCTCCTCCTTCTTCACAATTAGTTCCTCTCTTCCCTCAAACCTTTCCTCCTTCTATTACTCTCTCTCAAACAAATCCTCCTCCTTCTCCTCCTCCTCCTGCTCCTCCTCCTCCTCCTCCTCCTCCTCCTCCTCCTCCTCCTCCTCCTCCTCCTCCCTTATCACGGAATTTCATAATGGAGCCCGACAGGATAAAAGTGTGTCTGTGGCAATAACGGCAGGTGAGGAGGAGGAGGAGGAGGAGGAGGAGGAGGAGGAGGAAGAAGAGGAGGAGGAGGAGGAGGGAAAATGGTAGGAAGTGTAGTAAAAATAAAAGCGAGAATAACTGAACCAAAGAGGAAAGATCAGGAAGGAGAGAAAATAAGAATAAAAAGATAATAAGAGAGAGAGAGAGAGAGAGAGAGAGAGAGAGAGAGAGAGAGAGAGAGAGAGAGAGAGAGAGAGAGAGAGAGAGAGAGAGAGAGAGAGAGAGAGAGAGAGAGAGAGTTATTCGTTCATTTCTATTTCATTATTTTTATCTTCTAATCGATTTGGTTTTCCATATTATATTAATTTTGCTAATGACCCCCTGTACTCTCTCTCTCTCTCTCTCTCTCTCTCTCTCTCTCTCTCTCTCTCTCTCTCTCTCTCTCTCTCTCTCTCTCTCTCTCTCTCTCTCTCTCCTTCCTCATTTAACTTTTCGTATTATCTTTTATCTAATACTTGTTTCCTTCCTTCCTTCTCTCTCTCCCTCTCCTTCCTTTCATTCTTTTTTCCCTTCTTTTCTGCCTCCTCGTTACCTCCATTCCTATATTTCACCTTTCTTCTCTCTCCTTATCCTTCCATCTCCCTCATTCCCCTATCCATATTTTCTTAACTTTTTCTTATGCTCCCATCTTTATTCTATCTCTCATCTCCCTTTCTTTCTCTATCTCTTTTTTTTTACGTAAATTGTGGGAGGTGTGTCATGATATTTTCCTCGTAAAATTCGCAGATTATACTAAAATTGGATATGTGATAATCTGTAAGTGTCAGATAAAAGTTATATAAAGACATGAATACACACTCTCCTAATGGTCTGATTGGTGGGAAACGCCTCGTAACGTCAACAAAGGTTATATTCTTCAAGGGGGAAATAAGAAACCACAAAAATGAATAAGGAATGGAAGGAAATTTGAAAGTATACACAGTGTCGAAAATGTTGATGTGACGATTGCATTGCATCTAAAATTTATCCTAACACTGTAAAGACGACGCTGGTAAAGGAAACTGAATACTGTATGACACCTTATAAATACAAACCTTTAGGACTTGATCAACAACAACAAAAATTTCACTCACGAATAGAAATATGGTTTTACTACTCTACATCCGTTCAGTCAGACCCAATTTGCAGTGCAGTTTTAGTCGCCTCACCTTGCATAAGACACACAACCAAATTATAAACTGTCCAGTGTAGAGCTACGAGGAGTGTATTAAGATGTAGAAAAATACACTCTGACTGCATTCAATTCTTCTTTATCAATGTCATCGTAAGAAAGTGTAATAAGCTTCTGCCTTCCTTCGTGCTGTGTGTATTACGATTCTTCCTTTATTCCTTCACCCATTCATCCCATTCTCTCTCTTCTATATCTTCACTCTTTCTTTTTTTTTCTCTCTCTCTCTCTCTCTCTCTCTCTCTCTCTCTCTCTCTCTCTCTCTCTCTCTCTCTCTCTCTCTCATATATTCCACCAATTTTATGTTGATTGTCTTCTTTCTCTTTTATTTCCATAGTTATTTCCCTCCTCTACTTGTTTCTCTCTCTCTATCTCTTTCTTTCTCTCCACCCCTTCTCTTTAATTTCCTCTCTCTCTCTCTCTTTCTTACGTGTCTGCACGTAAGCACACACACACACACACACACACACACACACACACACACACACACACACACACACACACCCAACACACACCAACCCCCAATCTCTCTCTCTCTCTCCTCTCTCTCTCCTCCTCTCCTCTCCTCCTCTCTCTCTCTCTTCTCATCTCTCTCCTCTCTCCTCTCTCTCTCTCTCCTCTCTTCTCATCCTCGTTCCTATCTCACTCACGTCGACATCTTCTCCTCCTTCTCAGTCACTCATCTCTCCTCGTCTCTCTCTTCTCCTCTCTCTCCGCTTCCATCCTCTCGTCTCCCTTATCTCATCCTCTCATCCTCCAGTTCATTTCGGCTTGCTTTGGGTTATTTTCTCTTGATTTCAGTACGCTTTCAGATTCCACTTCAATCGCTGATCTAGGCCAGGAATTGCTCGGTTTGAGAGCCCTAGAAAAAAACACCTTATTCAGACCGAAATAAGGAGACTTTCTAAGCGGGGAAGGGGGGGGGGAGAGGGGGGGGGGTAGGGGTGCGCGGGGGACCTAC
>JAPQNM010002117.1:70000-92500 GCA_029783475.1 Metacarcinus magister | reverse complement strand
AATACAAATGAAAATAAGAGAGTTACAGCGAGTTTAAGTAAAAAATGTGAAAACAAATGTTTATGCAATTATCAATTATCTTAATAATTAACAATTTCATATATTTCTTTCAGTACCATACAAGTTAGAAAAGTAGGCGGACATTGAATCAGTGATTGAAAATTCAATACGAGTGATACTAAGGGAGTTAAAGCGAGTATAAGTAAAAGATGTGAGAAAAAATGTTTATGAACTATTTAATTTTCCTTCAACTATCTTAATTGATGATATGCATCAAAGTATCAGAAACACGATGGTGGAATTAGTTTTCCTTGATAATATATGGTAGTTTGGTAATATTGGGTACGAGTACAACATTTCAATGCACTAAACACCTGAAAATCCGCTTACTTTTTAGACGTCGACATTTCGAGTCCCAGGCCAGTATATTTCGGAGGCCACGGTTCGAGTCCCGATATCTGCTGACCACTTTTTTTTGGTATTACCACCAAATGGCTCAAGATTACCCAACTAACTATCATACACTGTCCTCAAACAGGGACTTGCAATATTATATGCATTTGAGGGCGTGACAGCAATAGCCTCTCTCTCTCTCTCTCTCTCTCTCTCTCTCTCTCTCTCTCTCTCTCTCTCTCTCTCTCTCTCTCTCTCTCTCTCCTCTCTCCTCTCTCTCTCTCTCTCTCTCTCTCTCTCTCTCTCTCTCTCTCTCTCTCTCTCTCTCTCTCTCTCTCTCTCTCTCTCTCTCTCTCTCTCTCTCTCTCTCGCTCTCGCTCTCTCTCAACATCAGAGAACACGAAATCGAGGCGTCAAAATAAACAAGCTAAGTTTGCACTACTAACGGGTGGAGGCCTTCCATCAGCCTTCTTCAAGCCTACCAGCGCCTTAGGTGTATGATGTGAAAAAAGTAAAATATATATATATATATATATATATATATATATATATATATATATATATATATATATATATATATATATATATATATAGTGTAATTACAACATAAAAACTTTACTATATATTCGGAAATTTTTTTCAAGTTTGTCTTACTGACACAATAGATTTGATTTCCATTTGAACAACTACAAAATATTTTTGTTCTTTATATATTTTATTTTGCTTGTGTAACTAATAATATTCTGTCATACCTTTTCTGAGTACTGTCGCGTGTTACCATTTACACTTTTATACAGGTTACAGTGATTACGCAGACACAGTGTTAGGCGCGGTTCCCACTAGGACGTATTTAAGGACTCTGTACCCGTTCAACATCCAACAATGACGTCACAATCCTTTCCGTACTCGTGTTTTTAGTTTGAACCGGACTCCGTTTCCTCATCCGTTCGTGCGATCTCCATAGAACGGAAGGGATGAATTGTGATATTGACGTACAAACAAATTCATGATGCATTATACATTTACATTTTAATAATGTTTTCAAATGTAAATTGTAATTCTTTTTTTACTATGAATTAAAAATTTACAGTGTTTTCGTCCAGCTGAGATACCACGGCAATATCGCAAAACATGGAAACAGTACACGCCAACACCCACAGACTCATTTCTCTCACAATACTGCATGGAAATATAGTAGGCCCAGTCGATTACATGATGTAACAGTAATACACCTTTGGTTTAGTTATGAATAGCTACTATTTGACGGTTAGTGGCAAAACATTCACTGATGTCCCCTGCTGCACCAAAATACCTGTTTTCCCCCATTCTACCCGTCACATGTCATATACGGTTTCCTTCCCACATCACAGTTTACTTGCATACCCTCCTTTCCTTACATAAAACTGTGTAATACACCTATTGCCTTCATCATACTGTCATTTTTTATTTTATTTAGCAATAATATGTTGCTAAAGTATGCGCCATTTTGCAACAACTATGCCAAACGCATTTCCCACCATCCTCTGAGCATGACTTAACCTGTAGCTGAAGATGTTGATCTGATCAGTCAATATTTTTTCCGGATATGGCTGCGTGAGGTAGGGCTGTAGAAAATATGTTTAATCACCCACAAGTACATACGACAAATATCTGCCAAATAAACAAGATGGCATCTTCCAATGTCCTGCCAAATGCAGGCTGGGCAAACACACTTCCATAATGCTCTCATAAGAGCTAACATCCAGACAGATGAAACGATAGTCTGCATCTGCTACACTTATCAGGGTTGTACTGAAGGTCCTCTTGTAATTAAAATACAAGGACCCCGATAAAGGTGGCTTCTGTATGTGGATGTGGTTGCCGTTTACTGCACCTCTTTGGGAATGGGATGATAAATACATTGCAATTGCTAGGGACACACACACAGATTTACATTATAATCAAGGTTTTACACTTACCAACCATCTGTAAGCTATACATTTTTCATTAATCAGACTACTCCTTTTATTGTAGGTTACTTGTAAGCCAATTATTCATGAATAGAAAGTCTTGTACAGCGAGGCCACGGGAAGGGTGAAGGTATGCAATTAGCAAGTTCAGAAGAGCAGCCAGCATTAAAAACGGTAAAAAATAGATAGGGATGCAACATTACGTCGTTGACTAAAAGAATCACGACAGTTCTCTTTTTTTTTCTTGTTTTTTTTCTTCTCTATATCATTAACCGTTGGCGCCAGTAGGCTTATGAGGCACAGATGAACTTGCCTCGCCTGTTATTTGGGGTAGGTTTTCAGATGTTTTATAGTGACGCCTCAAATGTTTACGTTCTCTCTTGAATATGTTGAGAACGTGCGAGGCTAATTGCTACTACAGTTTCAGATGCATATAAACATTGTAAGTCCCGTCTGAGGACAGCATGGCAGCAATTTGGGTAGCCTTTGGCCACTCGGCGGTGATATCAAAGAATGAAAAGTGGTCAGCGAATAACGGGGATTCGAACCCAGAACCTAGGCTCGCATATCCGAGTGCTAGACCACTGTACCATCGTTGATGAGACGAAAAGCTTTAGACTCCACCCTGTTTAGTAGAGCTGTGTGAGTTGAACCCCCCCAGACATGATAACCAAACTCCATACATGGGCGGATAAGGCCCCTGGACAGAGCAAGCAGCTGGGAGGGAGAGAAAAATGGACGCAGACGCCATAGGACACCGAGCTTCTTGGAAGCTAATTAAGCAATAGTAGCGATATGAAATTGCCAGTTTAGATTCTTAGTAAAGGATAGACAGACTATGTTTAATGTGGAGGAAAGGGGAAGTTGAGTGTCATTGAAGAAGAGGGGAAAGTTATCTGGAAGGTTGTGTCGAGTAGATAGTTGTAGAAATTTAGTTTTTGAGGCATTGAACATAACCAGGTTTGCTCTACCCCAATTAGAAACTAGTGAAAGATCAGAATTTAGGCGTCCTATAGCATCTCACCTTGAATTACTTCATTTTTGTTGGCTTGCGCGTTTGTTGTACGACGTTGAAAAATGCAAGGTGGTGTCATCAGCATAGGAGTGGATAGGGCATTGAGTTAGATTTAGGAGATCATTGATGAATAAAAGAAAGAGAGTGGGTGATAGGACAGAACCTTGAGGAACACCACTGTTGATAGTTTTAGGGGAAGAACAGTAACCGTCTACTACAACAGCAATAGAAGAGTCAGAAAGGAAACTGGAGATAAAGGTACAGAGAGAAGGATAAAATTCGTAGGAGGGTAGTTTAGAAATTAAATATTTATGCTAGACTCTATCGAAGGCTTTCAATATGTCAAGGCCGACAGCAATGGTTTCACCGAAGTCCCTAAAAGAGAAAGCAAGAAGATCACTAGTAGACCGGCCCTTTCGGAAACCATATTGGGAATCAGAGAGAAGGTTGTGAGCTGATAGATGCCTCATTATCTTCTTGTTAAGGACAGACTCAAAGGCTTTAGAAAGGCAGAAAATCAAAGCTATAGGGCAGTAGTTTGAAGAATTGGATCGGTCACCCTTTTTAGGGACAGATTGAATGTGAGCAAACTTCCAGCAAGAAGGATAGGTAGAAATAGAGAGACACAGACGAAAGAGTTTGACCAGGCAGGGAGCGAATTCGGAAGAACAGTTTTTGAGAACAACAGGAGGGACTCCATCCGGACCATAAGCCTTCCGAGAATCAAGGCCAAAGGGTGCATGGAAAACGTCATAATGAAGAGTTTTAATGTTAGGGATGAAGTATTCAGATGGTGGAGTAGGAGGAATATGCCCAGTATCATCCAAAGTAGAGTTGGTAGCAAAAGTTTGAGCGAAGAGTTCAGCTTTAGAGATAGAAGAGAAAATAGATTGGGCAGGATTACGGGCAGAAATATAAAGGGCATGTTCAGCAGATGGATGACTATAGTATTGTTTGTGAGCCGCATCTCTATCTTTGACAGCACGAGAACAATCAGAGTTAAACCAGGGCTTTTTAACTTTAGTATTAGAGAAAGTATGAGGAATGTATAACTCCAGAGATAATCACCTTTGTTTTGCCCTCGGCACAAAGAGAAGGGTCTTTGACATGGAAGCAATAATCATCCCAAGGAAAATCAGAATAGTACTGCCTTAATTCTCTCCACTTAGCAAAGTCGAAATGCCAGAAGCACCTCCGCTTAGGCGGGTCCTGACGCTGCACTGGAGTGATAGAACAGGTAACGAAAATAAGATTGTGATCGGAGAAGCCCAACGGAGAGTAAGGCTTAACAGAATAAGCTCAAGGGTTGGAAGTTAAGAAAAGATAAAAAAATTTTGGCGTGTTTCCAAGGCGGTCAGGGATATGGGTAGGGAACTGCATCAGCTGCTCTAGGTCATGAAGGATAGCAAAGTTGAAGGCTTGTTCACCAGGTTGGTCAGTGAAAGAGGATGAAAGCCAAAGCTGTTGGTGAACATTGCAATCCTTTTAAATGGAGATCTCAGCATAAGGAAAGTGAGATAGGATGTGCTCCACTTTGAAAATCAAATATTCAAAGAATTTTACATAGTCAGAGGAATTAGGTGAGATATGCAGCAGAGATGTATTTAGCTAGAGAGTAACATTGAAGTCTTAGCCAGATGGTAGAACATTCTGAAGATTCAAGATTGTGGGCACGAGAAAAATTAATGTCGTTACAAATATATGAGCAACTTTTTTTATTTTTTTATTTTTTTTATTTTAACATCATATACCTTGTGTGGCCGGTAGCCATTGATGGAGGCTTATTGATGGTCGGCCTCCGCCTGTTAGTACCTCAGGTATTTAGATTTGTATAGTGACGCCTCTAATTTCTAATCTAATTTTGGTTAATCTTTGGCCACTCAGCGGTAATAGTAAAGATAGAAAAGTGGCCAACGGATATCGGGGAATAAAACCCGAGACCCTGGGTTGTCATGCCCTCACTCTGACCTCTGCACTACCACCAGCTTTGGATTGAACATTAGGATATAAAAAGTAGGAGGGAATAGAGTAGGGGCTGCTGTCACAGACAACTGGACAACTGTTTTTCAGTTAGGAAGAGAAGATGAGGTTTAGTGGAGAAGAGATGGTGTTCCACAGATTGGAAGTTAGATTTAAGGCCACGAATTTTGCTGATATCAAGAAAAATAAGTATTAGAGGAAGTGTCATTATACCCAAGGTCGTCTACAGAGGGGCAATCTGACCTGGTGACATTTGTGGTCCCCTCCCCAAAAGGGGATTCCGAGGCTGGACGTGGTGAGGCCATTTAAATAAATTGATTTGAATGATTTAAAAGTGTAAGGTTTATGTTAATGTTATGTAACGTAATATTATGTAAGTAGTAGTAGAAGTCGTTTTTAGAGGGGAGTTTGCAGCTGCTTTCTTGTGAAAATGAGACACTAAAGGAACCGGGAAGAGAGGACACGGGGAATTACTCAATCTGCAGCACCGCCTCTCTTAAGGTCGTGTCATACTAGACGATCCTCAAGCGAAATATGTGAAACGAACGCGGTGACTCTATGTTGTGCCGAACCTCACGACAATTTGATGAAATCGGATTTTTGAGCGAAAATGTCGCGAATTTCTACCGAAACTGTATCAAAATTCCATCGAAAGTTGCCGAATCTAGGCGACACTATGACGAACTTTGGGGGTCGAATTTGGCAACACCTTGTCAACAGTTGCCGACAGTTTAACGACAGCCTAGTCCCACTTGCGACACTGTGCCGACAATGTTGCATATGTATACGTTCGGCAGCTTTCTGTAGACTATCGGCACATTTGCTAGGCTGTAGGTATAAGGCTGTCGCTAGAGTGTCGACGCGTTCAACGGGAGGGCCTGCAAGCAACTATTTCCCCTTACACTCTGAGCATGCGCGAGCAGTCTCGCCTCGTGATTTGCTGCCCTAACCTACCTAATCTGCCTATCCTAGTGTATCTAGTTTGCCTAACCTTACCTAGAGTGAGTTTTTTTTTCTTTATCTTCCAAATTATATATAAATTTACTATTAGTTCAGTTCGCTATGTACAGAAAATGCTTTTCGTTCAGAATTTTTGGAGATTTGGTAAACTATACATTTTTGGAAACCTTAGGACCTACTGAACCTGAAAAACAATGTTTACATTTTTTACAGGCATCCTATGGCAGCCATCTTGGATTTTCAAAATGGCGACTATTTTTTTCTGAAATCCGGCAATATCTCAGCTTCTAATCATCCTAGACACATGATTTTGGTGTCTAAACATACATTTTCGAGGTCAAGGAATCCAGTGGGACAACTTATAAGGTGCTAGGATGCATTTGCAGTTCTATACTAGTAGTTTGGTAGCATTAGGCATATTACATTTAGTATAGTAGTCCATGGTTTCTCGTGTCTGAGCTCTAACCAAATTCTCTTTTGCTTTCACACCACCTCTATGTGTTGATGACACCAAGTCGAAGAGTCTCTCCGTAACCCCATACCATACATCCATGCTACAATGTCAGAAGCCATAGCCCACCACATCCCACAATCAGGTGGGAGAGTTTAGTGTCAACAGCTCTGGTGTGGCAGACAGCTATCGCCTCACACAACTAGGATGGGTTGTCGCCTCAACGGTCTCCAGGATGAAGGATGCTGATGCCAGTCAAATTCCAGGCTGGGCTGGCTACAACTCCTTGCTGTCGACAAGCAAGTCACTGACTGAGGTTGGTGCATTGCCCCTACTCCCAGAAGTGGCACACGAGTGGTCGACTCTACTGACAGTGGTGAAGCAAGCACTTCAGTTAATGGAGTTGGCCGTTGGAGAAGACCACATCACACTCATAACCTTTGACATGGCCCTGTATGAGAAGGTTATTCAACTGGTGGATGCTAGGCCAGATTTGAAAGGCAAAGTGATGCCAAGACTGGGCGAGCTACACGTAGTCATGTGTGCACTGAGAGCTCTGGGATCGTCGATTGAAAACTCTGGAATAGACGATGCGTGGATTGAAGCTGATGTGTATGGTTCTGCCACCACCAGGCAGATTCTGAAATGCACACACTACAAGCGCTCACTGCGTGCTCACATGTACTCGTACATGGCACTGTATGAGTTGGCCATCGAACAGTTCTTCAAGGACAATCCTGATTTGGTAGAGGTGTGCCAAGAAGCATCGAATGAGATGGAAGATGCTTGCGCAGTGGCGAACAAGAGCACCAGGCCTGCCTCTGTACAGCGGGCAAATGCCCATCTCCTGCACACGCTGACCCAGGAGAATGTGATGAAGAGGCTGCAAGACTGGGAAGCACAAAAGGCCCCGAATGCAATGTTTCGCTCTTTGATGAACTATCTACATCGAGTGGAGGCAATCCTCTACTTTGTTGCAGCTTCTCGGAATGCTGATCTCCACCTTCATCTGCAAGCTGGCGAAGCACTCAGCAAACTATTCTTTGCCATGGATAGGCTCAAATACAAGCGACTCTGGCCACATGAGGAAGCAGATACGTTGATGATATGCTTGGGAGTGACTGCAACAGAGCGAAACTCCGTGGATGCACAGATGACTTTCTTTTCTCCAGACACGGATGTCCTGGTTTTGATCATAGCCAATTATGATTGACTGCCAAACAACACCTCCATCTCCATGGCATCAAGTGTCCAGCAGATAGAGCCATTATGGGCAGCCCTGGAACCAGACAGGGCAAAGGCTTTGCCAGGACTCCATGCATTCTCTGGGACAGACAACACTGGACGGTTTGCTCGGATAGGCAAGCCAACTTGGTTCAAGCTGTTCATGGAAGCAGAAGACGATGTGATTGAGGCTCTGCGCACACTTCGTGATGACGCCGATATGAGTGAGGACTCTCAGTTAACCTTGGCCCAGTTTGTCTGCACTGCATACCGCCCGAAGGGCATCCAGCTCTCAAGCATTCCAGAGTTGCGTTGGCACCTGATCTGCAAATACATGGAAGAAAGTGAGAAGCTACCACCTACATTGGGAGCCCTCAAACAGCACATCTTGAGGGCTCGTGTTCAAGCTCGAGTATGGGGCCAGGCTGCACTTCCCCAGCAGAAACTGTTGGACCCACTGGAGAATGGCTACCACAGGGACAGCGATGACGGACAGCTCAAGCCAATCACCACTGATGTCCCACCAGCACCTGAGGCCATCGTGGAGATGGTCAGGTGTCAGTGCAAGGGAAATTGCTCATCGAATCGCTGTTCATGCAATTCCAAGAACTTGCCATGCACGGACTTATGTCTTTGCAACACACAGTGTGAAAATGACGCTGACACGCATTACGACAATCGCGAATCAGATGATGACAGTGATGGTTAATGTTCTCTGCTCTATACTGAACGTTATTATTCACATTATATAATTTGTGTTTTGATATTTTAATTGTTGCTCTACACTCTTTACTAAATAGCTATATTAACTAGGTTGGTAGGATGTGTTATGCTTTGAAGATTTTGGAGTGTGTATTAAAATCGGATTCTTTTGTTTCATACAGGTCAGAGTTTCTCTCTGCCCTGTACTCATTATCTGTGCTGTTTGCTCGCCCGGTTTACCCCACTCAAAACTCTGTATCCCATTGATTTTTTAATAATGAGTATTTTGGAAAGCTTTACCGTGGGCGGAACGGAGTGGATGTAGGGGAGGTGGAGTCCACTCGGGGTGAACCGGCTAGGTTGTGAGCGAGCACACTAACTGACCCGAACCCCCGGCAACGTCCGTCAACAATGTATTGGATCACATTCTAAGTTATTGCATTAGATTCCTTGACCTCGAAAATATATGTTTAGACACTAAAGTCATGTGTCTATGATGCTTAGAAGCTGAGATATTGCCGGATTTCAGAAAAAAAACAGTCGCCATTTTGAAAATCCAAGATGGCGGCCATAGGATGCTTGGAAAAAATGTAAACATTGTTTTCATGTTCAGTAGGTCCTAATGTTTTTAAAAATTTATAGTTTTCCAAATCTCCCAAAATTCTGAACGAAAATACATAAGGAGCTGGACTATATGCAAGTGCCATGCTTCCAACTTTTTTTTTCTATATCATTAACCGTTGGCGCCTGTAGGCTTATTGAGGCACAGATGGACTTGCCTCGCCTGTTATTTGGCGTAGGTTTTCAGATTTTTATAGTGACGCCTCAAATGTTTAGGTTCTCTCGTGAATATGTTGAGAACGTGCGAGGCTAATCGCTGCTACAGCCTCAGACGCATGTAAACGTTGTTAGTCCCGTCTGAAGACAGTATGGCAGCAATTTGGGTAGTCTTTGGCCACTCGGCAGTGATATCAAAGAATGAAAAGTGGCCAGCGTATAACGGGGATTTGAACCCGGGAACCTAGGCTCGCATACCAGAGCGCTAGACCACTGTACCACCGCCTCCCAGCATCATCTAATGGAAACATAGAGGAACTTGCCTAACCCTACCTTGCAAACGTATAGGATAGGTTAGGTTAAGTAAGGTTGCTACATATAAGGTAGATAAGGTTAGGCAAACTAGATAAACTAGGCTAGGCAGATTAGGTAGGTTAGGGCAGCCAATCACGAGGCGAGACTGTTCACGCATGCTCAGAGTGTGTGGGGAAATAGCTGCTTGCAGGACCTCCCGCGTTCAACATATTTGACATGGCTTCGCCGGCCCAGCAACACCATATCGAACGAGCCGACACTGTATTGAACGTGTCGACACTGAATACATCCTCTGTCGAACGTGTTGGAAAGCATCTCGGCACGCCCCTTCTCCCCCAACCCCACGTGACTCTCTGGACATTCCACGGCAATTTTTGAACAGTCCAAAACCTATCTAGCGAATGTAGTTGCAAACACGATCGGCTGACAACCCTCGATATTATAACGTATTCCAGCGCACCTGGCCGACATGCTGTCGTCCAGGTTCGCCTGGCCTAAATTCTCCTAGTGTAACACGGCCTTTAAAGTATTCCAACGGGCGGCAGGTGTCTACTGCCTACTATATATATATATATATATATATATATATATATATATATATATATATATATATATACATATATATATATATATATATATATATATATATATATATATATATATATATATATATATATATATATGTGTGTGTGTGTGTGTGTGTGTGTGTGTGTGTGTGTGTGTGTGTGTGTGTGTGTACATATATATATATATATATATATATATATATATATATATATATATATATATATATATTTATATGAATGATATTGTTGAATCATTGTTCATTGAAACTCCATACTTGAAGAAATATATAATCTTTGGTGTAATATATCGCAGACAAAATGGAAACAAGTGCTTATTTATTAATGTACTTGAAAACCTCATCAAAAGTATATCTTTAACTGAAAAATTTATTAAACAGTTCCGATAAGAACATCAAAGCATACACAAATCTCCTCATCAGCTATGACTTATATCCCTGTATTAATAGACCTACAAGAGTTAACAAGCAAAGAGCAACTATTATTGACTACTTATGGATTAATAACGTAGACATAGCTTCAAGAGCAGGTATTCTTTTAACGTATGTTTCAGACCAATTTGCCCCATTTCTTCTTACTAAAGACAGGACTTCTTGTGCAAACGAGCTCACCTTTTCCTTCGTAATTATGACACTGTGGACCATAACAATATTAATATAACCATGCAAGAAACTATAGATAAAGTAATTATTGATGAGAATCCCGATGCCTCTTAGAACTCTGTTTCATATGCTATATATAACTAGTGTTATTGATGAAATTATTCCAATCGAAACAGTAAAGATAAGGGACAAAAAGTTGAATAAACAATGGATCACTGCTGAAGTGTTGCAACTCATTACGGATAGATACAAATTATATAAAAAAAATACTTAAAAAAACCCATTTCATTTGGCATTCAATATAAAGAACTCACATACAAGGTTAATAATGTGATAATTAATTGTAAAAAATACTATTACACACATAAATTTAATGCCAACGCTGGTAATAGTAAGAGACCCTGGAAACTCATTCATGAAATCATCAATAATACGGGTAATAGTAATTCCACTATAAAAGCATTAAACATCGGAAATAGCCAAACAAGTGATTCTAGCACAATCTGCAATTATATCAATACTCATTTCTCCACGATTGGGCATAAACTAGCGAACGACTTACCAGCATGTAATGTGTCTTCTAAGTATTATTTAACTAAGAAACATACAAAGTTTTCCCATCAGGCACTACACCTAACAAAATTGTCGCAATAATTAAAGCTTTAAAAGATTCTGCTCCAGGGGCAGATGACATACATATAAAAGTAATAAAAATAACAGTATATGTTCTAGCACCTATTATTTCAAAATAAATATTTTTTTCATTTCGCACTGGCATTTTTCCAAGTAAACTAAAGGACACCAAAGTTATCCTTATGTTTAAAGCGGGTAACATAACCGATGCAACAAATTACAGTCCAATTTGTATACTCAACTCTATAAGTAAAATATATGAGTGTACTATATCTGATAGATTAGAAGAGTTTCTGAATAGTAATATTATATTAAGTAATTGGCAATTTAGACTTCGCAAGAACCACAAGTTGCCATCACACAATTGATAGCTTAAATTTTGCAAGATCTCGGTAATGGAAAATTTACTATTAGTATATTTATAGATTTAAAAGAAAAGCCTTTGATAGTCAAGATCATAATATTCTGCTAAAAAAATTGTGTTACTATGGAATTCGGAATATATCTCAAGACTGGTTTAGGAGTTATTTATTGAATAGAAAACAATGTACTAATATGAATCACTCAACATCCAAAGTTGCTAAAGTTGTTACAGGGGTCCCCCAGGGCTCCACACTAAGGGCCGTACTATAAAAATCTTTCGCCATGGTAGGCAAGCCTGGCGAGCTGGGCGGAGCATAATTTCTTACTTTTAAACTCCACCAGCCCTTTGCATGGCAAAGGGCTGGTTGGAATAGTATTGGAATCGGTGAGTGCGGGTGAGACCGCCCTAACACTGAACGAAAAGCATTTTTTTCGTTTAGTTTATAATTTGTATAATACTTTTAATCATCTTATGATGTAGAAAACACATTGTAATATTATCAATGAGCATTACAAGCTTGCCATTGAAAAATAAGTCGTGTTTATATTGTTTTTAAAGACCGTCGAAGTTTTACAGCAACAAGCACTAGAAGAGGAAGAACAAGACTTACCAAGGTGAGTGTATATTGACTTTCCACCCAATTATTTTTGGTTTAGGAACTATTTTGCATAATATTAGGTTTTCATTGGATGTTTTGGGAATGGCATGCTTAAATTAGCTATAGAGGCCTACCACCCTTATAATCATTATAGTGATACGTGCCTGTAATATCAGTGTGCTCCCGCCACACTAAAAAAAAAATATATTTTGGTGGTTAATCAGGTGAAATTTAATGAGTTATAACTTTTGTTATAATTATAATGTTTTACTAACTTCTATCTTATTTTGTGTATGATTTCTGCTGAAACGTATGATTCCGCCTCCACACCGATCAGAATAATTTTCGTTGTAGTACACAGGATACTTTACTATACTGAACATCTGTGAAGGTTGCTTGTTGGCTATAGGAATGAGAATTAGAAGATAGGAGGAGGCTTTGTTCTTCATATTTACCTAGTGGAATAGGTACTATAGTTTTGCCCAATTAAGAAATGTTACTTGAAACTATCTTTTCAAGTTGCCTTTCTCATAGATTTTCATGTAATTCACCCCTAAAATTATGGTAGGTTTTGTTAGGAAAAAAAGTTTATTATTATCAGTGTGCTCCCGCCACACAAAAAAGTTATATATATGTGGTTTAATCAGATCAAATTTAATGAGTTATATCTCTTGTTATAATTATAATGTATTAATTTCTTAGGTTAGGTTAGATTAGGTGAGGTTTACTTCACCAAACCTGAAACCACGTTTTCCCAAGGGGTCTCCAAGCCTGTTGGCAATAGGAATATAAAAATTAGAATATAGGAGGTAGAGTCATTATTCTTCAGATATACCTATTGTGATACTAAAGTGTTGCCCAATAAAGAAATGTTACTTGAAACTATCTTTTCCAATTGCCTTTCTCATACATTTTCATGGAATTCACCTTTATAGTTATGGTGGGTTTGGTTAGGAAAAAAAAGTGTATTATTGTAAATTGTAACATCCCATGAATTTTGGATACTTTTCTTTTATAACATTTTGTCCGCAAATATTTTTTTCATCACGGAATTAAATGTGATGTTCGGATATATAGATCTACCTTTACATGAATGTTAAATTGTAATATGTTTCATATATTTTCCAGATTATGGATGCACCGCTAGACTTTGAGGATATAAATGTGCTTGATGTAGCTGAAGCAGACTGACTGAGGAGGAATTTACATTTAGGTTCAAGCTATCAAAGCATAGTCCGTTGAATATTAAATTTAGTCTTTCCAAACCACTACAACCCATTTGAAACCTGATAATTACAGTTAGTTAGTGCTATCTAAGGTACAGATAGTTGGATTCTTTTTGGAGATAAGAACTCATTTAAGTTTCTTCAATAAGTGATTGACACTTCATTTCTTTGTCATAAATGTTCACACTACTGAAGGAAATGAAACATGACATAATTGAGCAGTGTTATTTTTTCCCCCTGTGTCTCTTTTTGATGGTATCCCATTTTTGTATTGTTTGTTAATAAAACTTACTGAAATTATTTTAAAAACATTAATATAACAATCCTATGTATTGTAGTCCTTAATTTATATTAAATTGTGCCATTTTCTTTTGATATATGGTCATGTATTAATGCCAACAGTAAGGAAATAATAGCTTCAGAGAAAAAATATTGTAGTATAAAACAGTCTCTGATGCTATTTATTTTTATAATGCTTGTAACTGCCTTATTAAGATAGTGAGATGATAGCAAAAGTACAACTGACCTACGATATACAAGCAAGCAAACTTGTTTGTGTGTGTAAGTAAACCACACTTTACTGACACTTTACTTCTGCTCAGACGATATCGATATAACTATGAAGTTCAAGCTGTGCTCGTAATTATAAGTAAATACAGGCCATATACGAAAAAAAATTTGGGTGAAATGCTTAACTTTTGGGTAATAAAATATAAAAAGCTTATATAAACAAACCAAACCATACCTAACCAAATCTAACAACATAATTTAATCTTAACCTAACGTGACCTAATCATAACCCAAAATAACCTAACTAACCTAACATAACTTAACATAAATCAAAGACGCTTTGCGAGGTAAATAATGGTTAACACCGCCTGAAGCCTTCACAAATGTGTTGAATACACTATGTACGATTTCATATTTATATTGATATCGTTCGAGCAGTATAGTTATGCAGATTTACCGTTTTGTCATTTATGACCTAGTTATGTTCTCTGACGAGATCAATGAACATATCCTTATCCACAGTGGATAAAGGATTCGCCCTAAGGGAGACAGCGTTGGTGCTTGTTGTCATTCTGCAGATGTAAACAAACATATTTCCCGCGCTTTTCCTACTACTTTCCGCTAGTCAAGCGGGAATATCATCATGTTTAGCGGTGGCGGACCACAACGCTCGCTTGCCAGGCGAACGTTCGGATCTGTTTTAAAAGTAAGGAATCCGTCACTCGGTCCCAAGTGCGCCCCAACTTCGCCATACTTCCGCCCAGGTTTTAATAGTACGGCCCTAAGCCCTCTCCTATTTCTTTTATATATTAATGATATTGTTGAGTCCTCAAAAATCTTAAAATCTACCCTTTTTGCAGATGATACCAATATCACCCACTCTGAAACAAATGTTGTCTCGTTGACCAGAATCCTGACCACTGAACTTAAATTAGTGTTATTAGTATTAGCTAACAAACTTTCTTTAAATGTTGAGAAAACTCAGTATTTAGTATTCGCTGGGAACAAATCATGTAATGAAAACATTAATATAGAGCTTTGTAATAAAATCATTCATAGATCCTCCTCAATCAGATACCTTCGTATATGCATTGACCAACAGCTTATATGGAGAGACCACATCAGTCATATTCAAAGTAAACTTGGAAAATCCTCTGGTATATTGCACAAAATTAAACATCTACTAACCTTAGATACACTCACTACCTTATATTACACCCTAATGTATCCATATTTACAATACCGTAATATAGTTTGGGGGATGGCCAATAAAACTACAACTAACTCCTTACTTCTGCTCCAAAAAAGAATAATAAGGATAATAGCCAGACCCAACTTTGATGATCACACTGCTCCAATATTATAAAACTTAAAAATTCTGTAAATCAAATACATATATATATATATATATATATATATATATATATATATATATATATATATATATATATATATATATATATATATATATATATATGTGTGTGTGTGTGTGTGTGTGTTCTAGAATGTCTCACATTTATTCATAAACAATTACATACAAATAATCTATTTGAAATTTCACTAGTATCTGAAATCCACACTATCAACACAAATAATAAGACCAATCTCAGACCCATATTCCCAAAGAATGAAGCACAAAAAAGGTTTGTCACATATTTTGGTAGCATAAAATGGAATGAATTTCCCTTCAACATAAAACAAAAAAGTAATATATCAACCTTCAAAATCAGTACAACTATACATATTGTAAACAGTTATTGAATTATCTGTATATATTGTATAACTATGTATGCGAAGTTGTCCGTATATATGTGTTAGTATATAACTTGATGCTTGGGTGTTGTAATAGCTAGTTGGTCGACTGGAGAGAGAAAACTCATGTCCAGTTGAGGTTATTTTATTCACAAAAATATAGATACTATGTATAACAAAAAGATTTGAAAATCAAATATAAATTATTGTATATGCGCACTGTCCGAGGACAGTGCGCGCCAGGTTTATGGTGTGCGCTGTTTTGCAGTGCCATATAATATACAATAATATTATTAAAGTAAAAACATAAATAAAGATATATATTGAGAATAATGAATAATGAAAAATATAATAAAAATAAAGTTACAATAGTTATGGCTGCACGACCCACGTTTTCAGGGAACGTGTTAACGCACGTTCTCTCAGCCAGTAGGGGAGACTGCTACAATACTTCCTCCCTAGTGACGAGGGAGGGAGGAAACGAAAGCTTCCTGTGGTTTTTTGGAGTTCGCCTGGGACCAGTTCTCGCTTTGGGCTGAGGCTGGTGATGACCGTTCGACCATGCCGTTCGACTGCGGGTGGTAGCTGGAAGTTCTGTAGCGGCGGTTGCCGAGAGGATGTAGCGATAACCGGCAGAGTGTGGCAGGGGAGCCGACGAGGTCAAGTGCCGTGTCACCATGGAGGCTTGACAGTCGGTGCAGGTGTGGGTCCAAGTGAAGTCCTCCCAGATGTGCCGTGAAGCTCAGATGCCAGGGTGAGAGGTCATGAAGCTGACACAAGGCCTGGTAGCGATGTCGCTGAGGCAGGTAGGGACGGACAGCGTCTGTGGAGACGTCAGCGTAGAGAGCGATCTTGGTGCCTGGGAGCGTGAGTTTCTTTATCTTGAGCGCCGGGTTGTACAATAGCTTGTCCAGTTCGGCGTCGCCAGACTGGTCGGCAGCTATGGCGGCGTAATCAAGAGAAGAGGACGTCAGAGCAGTAATGTTGCGGGAGAGGGCGTCTGCTGGAGCGTTGTCTGCGCCTTTGAGGTACCTGATGTCGGTGGTGAATTGAGAAAGGTAGTCCATGTGGCGAAACTGCTGTGGAGTGTAGGAGTCCTTGTTTCTCAGGAAGGCAGTTGTAAGAGGCTTGTGATCGGTGTACACATGGAAGCGACGGCCTTCAACGAAGTAGCGGAAACGCTTGACAGCCTTGAAGATGGCGAGAAGTTCTCGGTCGTATGCGCTGTACTTGGTTTCGGCCGTGTTGAGCTTCTGTGAGAAGAAGGCAATTGGCTTCCAGCACTGTCGACGAGTTGTTGGAGGATGGCACCAGTCCCAGTGTCGAAGGCGTTTGTCACTATGGAAGTCTCCGCGTCAGGGGATGGGAAAGACAGCATGACTGTGTCGCTGAGGGCCTTATTAGCTGCGAGGAAGGCAGCGTCAGCGTCCGAAGTCCAGATGAGAGTGACAGACTGGCTACGCTTACAGGGCTTGACCATGGCGTAGAGTGGCTGAAGCAGGAGAGAGCAGTGTGGGATGAAGCGGTTGTAGTAATTAATCATACCCAGGAATTCTTTGAGTTTCCGCTGAGTGGACGGCTTCGGGAACTGCTGAATGGCTTCACACTTCGTGTGGAGTGGAGCGATGCCAGCTGGAGTTACAGTGTGGCCGAGGAAGGTGAGAGAGGTGACACCGAACTCGGACTTGTCCACATTGATCTGTACGCCATAGTCTTGTAAGCGGGTGAGGACTTGGTGAAGGTGTTGTCGGTGTGAGGCTTCATCTGGGCTCGCGATGAGTAGGTCATCGATGTACGCGAAGCAGAAGGGCAGGCCTCGAAGAACCTCGTCAATGAAACGTTGGAAGGTCTGGGCCGCATTCATGAGTCCAAAGGGCATCCTGACGTACTCAAACAGACCGAAGGGCGTGATGATGGCGGTCTTCGGGATGTCGTCAGGGTGTACTGGAATCTGATGAAAAGCCTTGACGAGGTCTATGCGTGAGAAGATGGTGGAGCCAGCAAGTTGGGACGAGAACTCCTGGATGTTTGGCACAGGGTATCTGTCCATCTGGGTGTGAGAGTTGAAGGCACGGTAGTCTCCACAGGGCCGTATGTCGCCGTTCTTCTTGGGGACGACGTGGAGGGCTGATGACCAGTTGCTGCTGCTGGGCCGCACAATACCTTGGCGCATCAGAGACTCGAACTCGGGCTTGGCTTGACGGTAGCGTTCTGGAGCTAAGCGACGGGCCTTGGCGTGTACTGGTGGTCCTGTTGTCTCGATGTGATGCGTGACGTGGTGTTTGACAGGCAAGCTGGCTGAGTAAGGCTGAGTCAGCGTAGGGAAAGACTTAAGCAGGTCAGCGAACTGGTGGTCCTTTTGGATGACAGCGAGGTGCATGCTGTGACCTGGCGCTGATCGTGCTGTGGAGGAGATGGAGGTGAGTGGGTCAACCAATTTTTGACCTTTGACGTCCACCTAGAGGTTGAAGTGCCTCAGAAAGTCTGCTCCGAGGATTGCTTGTGAAACGTTCTCGACGTAGAAGGTCCATTCGCAGGAACGTCGGAGGTAGAGGTTCAGTTGCAAGGTGAACCGTATGTAGACAGGTATCTTGGTCCCGTTAGCTGCGAAGAGATGCAAGATTGGAGGTAGGGTTCGTAGATTGGCGGTCGCGGGGATTATACTGACATCGGCGCCGGTATCAATCAGGAACCTTATGTTGGAGCAACTGTCGTGAAGGTGGAGCAGTGCTGAGGGTTGGCGAGCAGCGCGCTGCACTGATACTCGCCCTTTTAGTTTGACGACTTGCATGAACATGGGGCGGCACACTTCGAAGCTCTGTCACCGAAGTTGTTGTGGTATCAGCAGAGTCCTGGGCTTCTCGAGCGGGGATGGTACTGGCGATGTTGAGGAGTGGGGGAGCGGAGACGGCGCTGGCGGTGTTGAGAAGTGTGGGAGCGGGACCGTTGGCGGTCGTGGAATTGCCTTTTGAGGGAGGTGACCTCAGTCGCGAGCTGGGATACCAGCTTGGTGAGCTGAGCGAGCTGAGCGTTGTCCTGGGTTGTGACTGAGGACACTGAAGAAGCCTGTGGTGTAGGGATGGTTGCCATAAGGTCGTCTGCTAACTTAGCGATGGCATCAAGGTCTAGGCTGTCCTTGACGCTGAAAAGAGCGAGCTGTGTAGCAGGAGGCAGACGTTGATAAAACAGCTGTTTGAACAACTCGGGGTCAAAAGCGCTGTATTTGTCTCCGAGTAGCTGCTTCATGCGAAGCAGTAGGTCTGTGGGCTTCTCATCACCCAACTCATCCCTGGAGAACAGCTCTTTGAGGCGGGTGGCAATGGAAGACTGAAGTTTTGAGAGTATAGCAGTCTTCAGGTATTCATAGGGCGTGGTGGAGGTGGAAGCTTTTGGTATGACGTTAGAGACTTGTGGAAGGACGTCAGGAGGCAGGAGGCTAGCAGCATAGGTGAACTGGGTGAGGCTGTTGGAGATTTTGGATGTCTTAAATCCGCACTCCAAAATAGCGAACCACATAGACGGGTTCTGTGGGCAGAAAGGTGGCGATCTGAGTGCCACTGCTGCTGCAGTGTGAAGGTCGTCGTTGTCAGGCATGGTGAAGTCAAGTGGTGTTGAACTGAGTGGCAAAGGCGCTGGCATGAACGGGCCAAGGGCCACGGTAGCTCGGGGAACGAACCACAGTTAACACTAGTGACACTGGTGTATAAACACGTCCCATGCAGGGCACCTTGGTGGACACTAAGGCACTGAGTGTCCGGGAAGGCACTGTAAGTAATTAATCCACGGGAAAGTATAGTAATCCACAGGGCGATGAGCACTGAACACAGGTGAAAGCACTATTAATCCACGTTGGAGTAGAGTAATCCATCGGGCGATGAGCACTGAACACAGGTGGGAGCACTATGCACTGTAGGTAAGTAATCCACGGGAGAGTAGAATAATCCACAGGGTGATGAGTAATCCACAGGGCGGTGAGTGGCGGTGAGGGCGCAAAGGGGTGTGTTGAGGACACATAGGGGGCAGGGGCCGCGCTGAAATGCGCTTTAGGCCGTGCCGATGACGCAAGAAGGCGTCAGGGGGCGTTGAGGCCACGCATGCGTGCGCATTTAGGCCGCTGAAGACGCAGTAAGGCGTCTGAGGGGGCACAGAAGGTGCCAGGGTGGGTGGGAGGGGATAACCTCATAAGTGGCAGCTACACAAAAGTGTAATATTTTCCCTGACCGTTGGCTCGATCTCACAAACACCATAATGGAGGTGAAACTTTTTGCCTTCGGAGTGATCAAGTGAAGGAAAATTGTACTCTTTGTTCAGCACAAGCTAGAAGCCACTTATTAGACCATAGCTACACTCCGGGGTCACCAATTATAACTTGATGCTTGGGTGTTGTAATAGCTAGTTGGTCGACTGGAGAGAGAAAACTCATGTCCAGGTGAGGTTATTTTATTCACAAAAATATAGATACTATGTATAACAAAAAGATTTGAAAAACAAATATAAATTATTGTATATGCGCACTGTCTGAGAACAGTGCGCGCCAAGTTTATGGTGTGCGCTGTTTTGCAGCGCAATATAATATATAATAATATTATTAAAGTAAAAACATAAATAAAGATATATATTGAGAACAATGAATAATGAAAAATATAATAAAAATAAAGTTACAATAGTTATGGCTGCGCGACCCACGTTTTCAGGGAACGTGTTACCGCACGTTCTCTAAGCCAGTAGGGGAGACTGCTACAAGTATTGGTATAATAAGTACATTTTGTAAACTTATAAGAGAGTACATCCATATGCATATGTGTATGTGTACATATGTAGGTATACATGTGTGTCTGTATATATGTTTGTATATATGTATATGTATGTATATGTGTATATGTGTGTATATGCTTGGATTATAAGGGATGTCCTCAAATTATATGTTATTTTAAACAAATTATTGTACACTAACCCTAGAAGACTTACCCTATGGTTGCGTCACACAAACACTTACGTGGTGTTTGACATACCCCATTTTAGAAAATCAATAATACACACTTGCAATGAAAACTCATTAATTAAAAAAATATATACATAAATTGCAATACATATTCTTTCATTTGTTTACCAAAACAAATGAATTGAACAAAAAACTAATATTTTAAGGGCAACTCAAAAAAATTTAGAATTTTCAGAAATTTGCTAATATGCCTCTACATAAAAAAAAATATACTAAAAAATAGCTCAAGCCGAAGACTTGAACTTTTTGTCCAGCAAGACCCAGGTTACAGGAGCATCAGCTGAGGGAGTCCCAACCATAACACACTTATACGAACTGTACGGGAGATAAGCAAATAAGTGGCTTTTTAAAAATCAAATAATGGCATTATTAACTTTATAATTTTACTAATTCATATTTTTTTCTATAACCCGAAAATGACACCATATGAATAGAATAATGTTCTGAGATCAATATTAGGGAGTTTGAGCAACACCAAATTTTTATAACAATGTTTTTACCTTAATAACTGAACATTAACTTACAGGAAATTTTTATAAAAATAAGTTAACGTATGTGCTATAAACATTTTGTTACAGTAATATACAGTAATCAATGATCGTTTGGTGATAGAAAACGATCTTATCTTGCTTAGATGTTGCAGTCCACGCACTGGGCGTATAGCCCCAGGAGATACTTGCTGTCATTATTATTTATTAGGACGATCTTGATGCCGTACTTTGCTGGGTTATTCGGTATATACATTCTAAATGGGCATCGGCCTCGGAACCCCAGCAGCTGCTCGTCTACAGTTAAATTCTCATCATACATACATTTTCCCACGAATGTCCCATATTTTTTTTTTTATGCGTGAACTTATCACGGTAGTACAATAGAGAGGCGGTGGTACAGTGGTCAGGGTTCGGGCATGCACACTTAGGGTTCCAAGTTCGATCCCTCGATATCCGCTGGCCATTTGTCATTCTTTGGTATCACCGCCGAGTGGCCAAAGACTACCCAAATTGCTGCCATACTGTCCTCAGACGGAACTTATAATGTTCATATGCATATGAGGCTTTAGCAGCAATAGCCTCTCGTTCTCAACATAGTCAAGAGAGAACGTAAACATTCGAGGCGTCACCATAAAAAAAAATATAAAAACCTACGCCAAATAACAGGCAAGAGCCAAGTCCAACTTTGCCTCCATATAGCCTACTGGCGCCAACGGTTTGTGATATAGAATAACTAAATACCCCAACACTTATTACGTACACACTTTTGGGGGGTAACACAAACCCCAGAACATATTACATTATCACTGTATAGGGTGTGATAAACCCCAGTTAAATAGTACGTCCACACTTACATGGGGTGTGAGATGCCCTAAACCACCATTATACGGCACACGAGAGCGGAACGCAACAACACAATCTTCCTCCATAAGGGCATACAGCTTTTTGAAAGTACTGGGCGCTTGGCCGTGC
>JAPQNM010002117.1:62500-67500 GCA_029783475.1 Metacarcinus magister | reverse complement strand
CTATCTATCTATCTATTTATCGAGAGAATGAGAGAGGCATATTTCTGAAATTTACATCACTTTCCCATCCACCTCGCCCTCGCCAGTGACGTAGGCATGACTCTGCCTCGTGATTGGCATACAAAATTTTTCTAATTAAACTAATTAAACTCGCCGCAACTACCTTAGTTTTACATGCCTTGTATTTTCAATCACTGATTCCAGCTCTGCAAACTTTGCTGATTCCTACCGTTATGTAACAAATAGTGATAGAAATATAGATAGGGTGTGTGTGTGTGTGTGTGTGTGTGTGTGTGTGTGTGTGTGTGTGTGTGTGTGTGTGTGTGTGTGTGTGTGTGTGTGTGTGTGTGTGTGTGTGTGTATGTATGTGTGCGTGTGTGTGTCTGTTGTGTGGTGTGTGTGTGTGTGTGTGTGTGTGTGTGTGTGTGTGTGTGTGTGTGTGTGTGTGTGTGTATGTATGTGTGCGTGTGTGTGTCTGTTGTGTGGTGTGTGTGTGTGTGGTGGGGGGGGTTTGTGTGTGTGTGTGTAACAACATGAAATTAAAGTATGAATACGCAACACAATTACTCGTAAGTCATACTAAATTGTTAGTAGTTGATTAATGGAACAGACTACCAGCAAAAGAAGTTAGCTAAAATAATATAGATAGTTTCAAGTCCTGATTAGATACATATATCAGTGAAACCAGTTTCTATTAACTAATTAATTGATTTAATGCTATGACCTTTTTATGTACATAATTGTATGAAATTAACCTTGTTGTCTTACAGATGAGAAGTCTAGTGACAACACATTGTTACTGTTCATCAAGCTATTCCCATCCTAGGATGTACCAACATTAGTGATAGTCTATCATACATCCTCATAACCATAGATGCTAACCTCTTTCACCTTCTGTACATTCTTTAGAGAGGCGAAATCGTTGTCTAAATTCCTCTTCTTAGAACACTTGGAAGGGATCTTGTCTGTGATGGAAATGTTATAATGGTCTGGGAGCCAACTCCTCCCACTGCCAGGTCTTCACCGTCACCAAATACATCTGCATAGTTAGACATTCTGATAAGAGAAAATATATACAATTATATCCTGATAAAGTAAACCAACAAAAATGAACTACATTATGTAATTGATAGAACCAAAAAATATAAGCACTTTTATTATTTTCACAACCAGACTGACATTTTACATGTTAGAATGATTACAAAATATCAGCACTCACAACATTCCAATAATTCTTAAATAAATTATGTTTATAACTAATTTACATACTAACTTAACATAGATTGTGAAAATGATAGTATAAGCAGGTTTAACCTTGCATTTATACATCTCAGCATAACACTAGGCAACTTGCTTGGCTTGAATCATGAGAGGAAAAGATACTACATATGGATGAAAGAGGCTCAAAATTAGTAAGAAGGGCTGTGCTTTAGATCATATAAGTTTTCTTTATGCTATGATAAAAATATAGGACAGACTCCACAAATAGGGACCGCGACCCGGCGCGACGGTTTGTACGAAATAACTAGGCCGTATTCCTAGTCATTTCGTACGAACCGTCGCGCCGGTGCGCGGTATTGTAAGTCGTCGTAATTTACGCACAATATTGGAATCGCCGGGTAAAATCACCGGGTGGCTACCCCCGCCCGACGCTTGACCATCATCAGAATTTTCTGTCAATAATTATCGTTATTTTCCAATTAAGAGACTTCAGATATTTGATAGACACTAAATAATTTAAATGAAAAATACTGATGAAGCTTGAAGATGCTCCAGAACATTGAAATACAACAGTTAAATTTTGGTGAAGAGCTTATTTGTCGATCAATAACTGAAGCCACCAGCGCAGCAGCAGACACAAGTACTCTCAACTTTGGCGTATGATTCTAGTTATTAAGGTAAGATACATGTATTTCTGCATTCTTGGTAGTATATTTATGAAGGAACTATGAACAGACATACCCTTTCATAGCATATTAATCCTAGAATAGGTATACAGTTGTGTTAGGAGCAGATTAATGTAAGAGAAAGCGTTCCTGGCGGCTTGCGTTATACTATACGCATACGGCCCCTGGTGTAAATGTTATTTCCAGCGATCTAAGGTAAGTTGCACATATTTCTTCCTTCTTGGTAGTATATTTATTAAGGAACTATGAACAGAAGCACCCCTCCAGAGCATATTAATCCTAGAATAGTATTATATACTTAATAGTGAGAAAGCAGCTAGGTAGTTTGTTGTGATTAACCCGTAACGTGCGGCTGTGGGTAGGGAATCAGTCCCTCAGTGCGGCAAAAAACGCCAGAAATCACTCTATGGCAAAACGAAATCAAAATTACATCATCACATTAGTTTCATAAATGTGCAGCTGACAGTGAACTTATCTTTAACTTCAATAGTGTAGTTATCCGGTGACTTGCATTATTCAATAAAGATGCTGGCGAGATTTGGTAGTTTGATTTCAGAGAAAACGAAGCGGTTTGAAGGTACACTAATATATATATATATATATATATATATATATATATATATATATATATATATATATGTATATATATATATATATATATATATATATATATATATATATATATATGTATATGTATATATATATATATATATATATATATATATATATATATATGTATATGTATATATATATATATATATATATATATATATATATATATATATGTATATATATATATATATATATATATATATATATAGTATATATATAAATATATATATATATATATAATATATATATATATATATATGTATATATATATATATATATATATATATATATATATATATATATATATATATATATATATATATATGTGGATATATATATATATATATATATATATATATATATATATATATATATATATATATATATGGATATATATATATATATATTTATATATATATATATATATATATATATATATATATATATTTATATATATATATATATATATATATATATATATAAATATATATATATATATATATATATATATATATATATATATATATAAATATATATATAAATATATATATATATATAAATATATATATAAATATATATATATAAATATATATATATAAATATATATATAAATATATATATATATATATATATATATATATATATATATATATATATATGGATATATATATATATATATATATATATATATATATATATATATATATATATATATATATATATATATATGTGAGGAACTGCACCTGCCTCGTCTTCCCCTAATTAGTGGTTGAACTACCACTCTCGTCTGCCGGCGCTTGTTCACCGGCTTCCCCGCCACTACCCCACCCCCTTGTCCAGGGGTAGGGGGGTAGTCTAACCGAGCCAAGCTCCACGCCACAGGCTTGGAGAAGGACAGAACGCCTCAGCTCTCACACCTGACAACACCTCACCACCTGCTGCTGGTTTCTCAACATTCCGAAGGCATTTCTGGAGACTTGGGCTCCCTTCCAGTGTGCCCTTCAACTCTACCTACACCATTCGACCCTTCCTGCTGTCTGAGGAGCAATCTACGTTGCCGAGTGTTGCTGTCACGCATCTCACCCTCCTGACAGCTGTAAAGGGAGTTATTTGGGTGTCATACCCCTGCTCTGGTAATTGTTTACGAGCAATTCGTCGTTGGTGATTTATTTTGGCTTCTAGCCTATTGTTTGCTATTTGCGTGTGTGTAAATATATTCGGGATATCATACTCCATGATTTTTCTTCCCCACAACTCTATAAAAAGATAATATTAATTGGTAGTCACCTCGGCCCAGACAATATATATATACATATATATATATATATATATATATATATATATATATATATATATATTTATACATGCATATATATATATATATATATATATATATATATATATATATATAAATATATATATATATATATATATATATATATATATATATATATATATATATATATATATATATATATATATATGGAGTAGGCAGTAGACACCTGCCGCCCGGTGGAATACTCCAGGAGAGGTACTTACGGGGATGTAGGCAGTGCTGCAGACTGAGTGATTCTCCGTGTCCTCTCTTCCCGGTTCCCTTAGTGTCTCATTTCCAGAAGAGAGCAGCTGCAGCCTGCCCTCTAAAGACAACTTCTTCTACTACCTACATAACATTACTACACCTTACACTTTTACACTCTCTTCAAATCAAAATTTAAAAATGGCTTCACCACACCCATCCTCGGAGTCCCCATCTGGGGATGGGACCACAAGTGTCCCCAGGTCGAACTGCCTCTCTGCTGATGACCTCGGGTGTCTTGACACTTCCTCTAATACTTTTACTCTCGATTTCTGCAACATTCGTGGCCTTAGATCTAATTTCCAATCTGTGGAACACCATCTCTCCTCCACTAAACCTCATCTTCTCTTCCTAACTGAAACACAGTTGTCTGTGACTACTGACAGCAGCCACTTCTCTGTTCCCTCCTACTTTCTCTATCCTCATTTTCAATCCAAAGCTGGCTGTTGCGCATATGTGCGTAACGACATTACTTGCTCTCGTGCCCACAATCTTGAATCTTCAGAATTTTCTACCATCTGGCTAAGACTTCAATGTCACTCTCTAACTAAATTCATGACCTAGAGCAGCTAGTGCAGTTCCCTACCCGTATCCCTGACCGCCTTGGAGACACGCCCAACATTCTTGATCTTTTCCTAACTTCCAACCCTTCAGCTTACTCTGTTAAACTTTCCTCTCCGTTGGGCTCCTCCGATCACAATCTTATTTCCGTTACCTGTCCTATCACTCCAGTGCAGCCTCAGGACCCGCCTAAGCAGAGGTGCTTCTGGCATTTCAACTCTGCTAAGGAGGAAGACCTGAGGCAGTACTATTCTGATTTTCCTTGGGATGATTATTGCTATCATGTCAGAGATCCTTCTCTGTGTGCCGAGCGCATAACAGAGGTGATTATATCTGGCATG
>JAPQNM010002117.1:55000-57500 GCA_029783475.1 Metacarcinus magister | reverse complement strand
CTTAACATATAAAAAAAATATATACACTAAAGAAAAAAAGGAAAAAGAAAAAACAAAACGCATAACCCTTAACATACAGCATACATATATTTCCTTAACATATACAATATACATTGCTACAATAACCTATTCAGTAGCTTCATAAAATGATCTAGCAGATTCTAAAAATCTATTACGATAATGGAAAGACGCCTCCATTTTTTGTAGAGGATTTTGTATGAACTGTAAGCTTACTTCTGCTTCTTTGAGCTGTAACTCCAGATTTTTTCTTTGAATTTTTTTTTTTCTTCCTCCTGCATCTCCAACTGGAACTTCCAATAGTTTAGTTTTACTATGTGTTCCTTTGTTTGTAGTGTAAAGTTATTAATATTTCAAGAAATACTTCATGACATACAAAATAGCTGATATATAAATGATGATTGGAACAGATTCAGTCAGCAGGTAGTTAGTGCACAGACAACAGGGAGTTTCAAGAGAAGACGACGACTTCGTGGATGGAGGATGGTGTAGGTAGCTAATAAGGAGTATAGGATTAACAGGAACTACCTAGTGCAGGCCTCCGGGCTTTTTGTAGCTTCCTCATTCTTATGTTCTAATGAAGCATAGCGCTTGATGGCGTATCATCTGGACAAAAGGAATGTTTACGCACGTCTTAAAACATGTTTTCTTATCGTGAAGTTTAAAAGGACATTGTGCAGCTCTGCATTATTGATTAAAATAAGCCTTATCATATATTTTGTCCGTGTAAAGTTATTAATATGCCACAAAATACCTAATAATATACAAATTAATGGTTATAAAATGGAAGCATAGCGGTGGTACAGTGGTCTAGCGCTCGGGTATGCGAGCCTAGGATCCTAGGTTCGAATCCCCGATATTCGCTGACCACTTTTCAATCTTTGGTATCACCGCCGAGTGCCGAGTGGCCAAAGACTACGCTAAAGACTACCGCCAAAGACTACCGCCAAAGACTACCGCCAAAGACTACCCAAAACCCAAATTGCTGCCATACTGTCCTCAGACGGGACTTACAACGTTATATGCTTCTGAGGCTGTAGCAGCGATTAAAATCGCCTCACTCACACGTTCTCAACATATTCAAGAGAGAACGTAAACATTTGAGGCGTCACTATAAAAATCTGATAAAAAATCTGATGATTTACGCCAAATAACTGGCGCCAACGGTTAATGATATAGAAAAAAAAAATCTTATTCCTTCAGATTCTTGACACCAAGAATACGCATTTCATAAAACTTTTTTTCTTATTGTGAAATATTTTTTTTTTTTAAAGAGAAGTAAGATTGAATGATAGATTACAATAAATGTAAGTTATCTTGATGTATAGCAGAGAGAATACATCCTTCAATTACCAAAAAAATGTCATTATAATTTAAAGAGACCAGCAGCAGACTGCAGATACACTGTACCAACCCTTACGGACCAGGAACTCCGTGAAAACACGTACTTTACAGTGTATAACAAACCCATGCATAAAAAATGTGCTTTATTATGAATAAATTATTAATTATAGACGTAAAATCAAGAACACATTAGTCAAAGAAGCATATGTACCAATGTATATGATAAATATTGCATAAGTTGGTACCAATGACTTGACTTGTAAGGGGGCGGAGCTAAGCTTCAGTTCAGAAGGACTAGCAATACCAACATGCGTAAACCCGGCCACCGACCCGAAGATCGGAAAGAATTTATTATCTGTGGGACCCGAAGGGACTAGGAATACGGCCTTAAGACTGAAGATGAATGGAATGGGTTGGGCAGTGGTGGTGGTGGTATGCCTGTTTACAGATGACACTTGCGCGAGAGAGAAAAGCACGGGGTGGGGGGCGCATGGAGGGCAAGCGGGAGAGAAATCATGAGGAAATGGCGCGGACAGCCAAGCGTAGCCAGCCAATCACGAGGCAGAGTCATGCCTACTCACTGGCGAGGGCGGGGCGGAAGGGAAAGTGATGTAGATTTCGGAAATGTGCTTCCGGGCTACTCAAATCCCAGGGGACCACATAGCTTCGCGTCGCCTCGTATTGCACCGCCTCCTGCTTCAGTAACCACTTTGAAAATAGCGGATGACAGGCCCATAAAAAGGCGTGATCTTCCAGGATACTGTCCACAGCGATGGTGTGCCATGTGTGGTAAGAAGGCGACTACAACTTCGACTTTCTTAAGGTGTGAGGGTAGGAGTTACTACCCCAACGTGTGCCACACCTCATGCCTTGGTGACTGGGACACGTACACACTCAGCAGATTCTCAGTGCCAACAACATTGACGATATCGTTATCTACCTCAGTGATAACCCAAACGTGGAGGCTCACATCCTTACCACCGACACTGATGACGACACTACAGGCAACGCTGAGGACGACTGGCAATACCTGATGGGGATGGACAAAGAGGATTTTGTTTCTTCTGTTATTCAACTCCAGAAACAGGTGACAGACAGTAACACTTTGGCTCAGTCCCTCACGTTGCATAGAAATTGG
>JAPQNM010002117.1:47500-50000 GCA_029783475.1 Metacarcinus magister | reverse complement strand
ATATATATATATATATATATATATATATATATATATATACATATATATATATATATATATATATATATATATATATGTATATATATATATATATATATATATATATATATATATATATATATATATATACATATATATATATATATATATATATATATATATATATATATATATATATATATATATATTTATATGGAGTAGGCAGTAGACACCTGCCGCCCGGTGGAATACTCCAGAAGATGTACTTACTACACCTTACACATTTACACTCTCTTCAAATAAAAACTTAAAAATAGCTTCACCACACCCAGCCTCGGAGTGCAAATCTGAAGAGGGGACCACAAATGTCCCCAGGTCGGACTGCCCCTCTGCTGACGACCTCGGGTGTCTTGACACTTCCTCTAATACTTTTACTTTCGATTTTGCAACATTCGTGGCCTTAGATCTAATTTCCAATCTGTGGAACACCATCTCTCATCCACTAAACCTCATCTTCTCTTCCTAACTGAAACACAGTTATCTGTGACTAATGACAGCATCCCCTTCTCTGTTCCCTCCTACTTTCTCTATCCTCATTTTCAATCCAAAGCTGGCTGTTGGGCATATGTGCGTAACGACATTACTTGCTCTCGTGCCCACAATCTTGAATCTTCAGATTTTTCTACCATCTGGCTAAGACTTCAATGTCACTCTCTAACTAAATTCATCTGTGCTGTATATCTCTCACCTAATTCCTCTGACTATATAAAATTCTTTGACTATTTGACTTCCAAAGTGGAGCACATCCTATTTCACTTTCCTTATGCTGAGATCTCCATTTTAGGGGATTTCAATGTTCACCACAAGCTTTGGCTTTCATCTTCTTTCACTGAACAACCTGGTGAACAGAACTTCAACTTTGCTATCCTTCATGACCTAGAGCAGCTAGTGCAGTTCCCTACCCGTATCCCTGACCGCCTTGGAGACACGCCCAACATTCTTGATCTTTTCCTAACTTCCAACCCTTCAGCTTACTCTGTTAAACTTTCCTCTCCGTTGGGCTCCAACGATCACAATCTTATTTCCGTTACCGGTCCTATCACTCCAGTGCAGCCTCAGGACCCGCCTAAGCAGAGGTGCTTCTGGCATTTCAACTCTGCTAAGTGGGAGAACCTGAGGCAGTACTATTCTGATTTTCCTTGGGATGATTATTGCTACCATGTCAGAGATCCTTCTCTGTGTGCCGAGCGAATAACAGAGGTGATTATCTCATGACATTCCTCATACTTTTTCTAATACTAAAGCTAAAAAGCCCTGGTTTAACTCTGCTTGTTCTCGTGCTGTCAATGATAGAGGCGGCTAACAAACGGTACCATAGCCATGAATCTGCTGAAACTCATGCCCTATATATTTTTGCCGTAATCATGCCAACTCTTTCATCAATAGAAAATGTCAAAGTCTTTGCAACTCTAACTCTTCTCGTGATTTCTGGCATCTAGCCAATAATATCTCTAACAATTTTACTTCTTTTTATGACGTTTTCAAGGCCCTCTCTGGCCTTGATTCTCGGAAGGCTTACGGTCCGGATGGAGTCCCTCCTGTTGTTCTCAAAAACTGTGCTTCTGACCTCGCTCACTGCCTGGTCAAACTCTTTCGTCTGTGTCTCTCTACTTCTTCCTATCCTTCTTGCTGGAAGTTTGCTCACATTCAACCTGTCCCTAAAAAGGTGACCGCTCCAATCCTTCTAACTACCGCCCTATAGCTTTGATTTCCTGCCTTTCTAAAGCCTTTGAATCTGTCCTTAACAAGAAGATAATGAGGCATCTATTAGCTCACAACCTTCTCTTTGATTGCCAGTATGGTTTACGTAAAGGCCGATTTACTGGTGATCTTCTTGCTTTCTTAACTGAATCTTGGTCATCCTCTTTTAAGCACTTCAGTGAAACCTTTGCTGTCGGCCTTGACATATCCAAAGCCTTCGATAGAGTCTGGCATAAATCTTTAATTTCTAAACTACCCTCTTACGGATTCTATCCTTCTCTCTGTACCTTCATCTCTAGTTTCCTTTCCGACCCGTCTATTGATGCTTTAGTGGACGGTCATTGTTCTTCTCCTAAAACTATAAACAGTGGTGTTCCTCAGGGTTCTGTCCTATCACCCACTCTCTTTCTATTATTCATCAATGATCTGCTAAATCTGACTCAATGCCCTATCCACTCTTATGCTGATAACACCACCTTGCATTTTTAAACGTCGTACAACAGACGCCCAACGCAACAAGAATTAAATGACTCAAGGCGAGATGCTATAGGACGCTTAACTTCTGATCTTTCACTTGTTTCTGATTGGGGCAGAGCAAACCTAGTTTTGTTCAATGCCTCAAAAACTCAATTTCTACAACTATCTACTCGACATAACCTTCCAGATAACTATCCCCTCTTCTTCAATGACACTCAACTTCCCCTCTCCTCCACATTAAACACACTCGGTCTATCCTTTGCTAAAAATCTAAACTAGCAAT
>JAPQNM010002117.1:0-12500 GCA_029783475.1 Metacarcinus magister | reverse complement strand
GTGTGTGTGTGTGTGTGTGCTTATCTTTCACACCTCTAGTTTCCTATTCTCTCGTTTTATTCCTTCTTTCTCCTCCTCTTTTCCTCTCCCTCCCCTCCCTCTCCCTGTGAAGTGACCCACACATATTTTCATTGTGTCCCCGGGCCGGCACACCTGGGATTAATAAGAGTCAGGTGTAATAGAGAAACGGGCTGCTGGTGTCACCCCGCAGGGACTCACGGGGACGCCTGTGTCGCTCCCTTCCTAGTGGCTCAACTTGCACGCCGGGAACACGTCTCACTAACATACGAGCCTTGAATTTTGCAACATGAATGCTTTTCTCTCGCCATTGCTACGCTACCACCTTCGTAACGTAGACTCAGGCGATGTATAGTGAACCTTTGTATTATACCTCTTACGTACGTACACACACATCCACCTTTTCCTGCCATCGTATACACACACGGACACACACACACACACACACACACACACACACACACACACACACACACACACACACACACACACACACACACACACACACACACGGAACATTTACAGTCACACTTTTATCTCATCCTTTTTAGTCCACTTCCAGCACTCAACATTTTCTAGAATTCATAAAACACTGTATGTTAAAATGAACTGTAGTATGATATTCACACTACAAAACTATCCACTACGAATATGTTACTATGAGCTTGGCTTGAGTGTGTGTGTGTGTGTGTGTGTGTGTGTGTGTGTGTGTGTGTGTGTGTAAGCAGGCGTGCCCTTTTTTTTAATTGTTTTTTTTAAAGATTTGTCCCCCTCCTCAAAAAGGCAGAGGGACACGGGCTAACTACAAGCCCGTGTGAGTGTGGCATTAATTCAGTTGTTTAGCGTGGAGGCGGGTATGTGTGGAGCAAGGTGGGGAAGAGGTTGCAGACCATGACAGTTGCCGCCCGGACGGTGTCTGTGTCCTGGAGGCGAGGCAGATGACGGCGAAGGTGGAGAGTGACAGGACAGTGGAGCGGTAGTAGCAGAGTGGCAGAACAGTGGAGTGGTAGCAGAGTGGGTACACACGTCGACATCGTCCTTGCGGTCTGTTTCTAAGGTGACGTGCCCACCCATCCTGTCAACCCAAGGAGCCTATACAAAGAAAATTACCTTCTGTTGAGTAAATGAAGAACTCAGATCAATGTGACCGAGAGATTTATTCATCAGATGAAGTTTAAGCTATGCAAATACGGAGACTAGACGTAGCAGGGATGAAGAAAGTTTAGTTGTGCAATGATTTCCTGTTTGCTTCTTTCAACTCATTATAAGTTTTCATACGACAACAAATGTTTTTTTTTTCCTTCAATATCAAGAGGAGACTCAGGGAAGTAAAGAAAAAGAAATGCTCTTGCTTCCATTTGAATATTATTTTATGGGTCTCGACAATTTTTCCCCCTCGAAAAATTATATGATATAATTACGATAAACTTAATTCTAATAAAGTTATAATAATCAGTGTTCTTAATTTCTTTAATTATATAATTCCCCAACAATAATTATACATTGCCTGCCCAAATGTATGATATTTCTATGCAAATCCTTTTACAATATACATTTCACGTGGATTCTGGTATTGAAGTATTCGACATCATATTACAAAAACAAAAATCTTGACATACACGGTGGAATAGTTTTAAAAATGGAAAACACTGAAGCCGTCCGTAGGTGAGGTTCACACACACACACACACACACACACACACACACACACACACACACACACACACACACACACACACACACACACACATATATTAGAGTCTTCTTTGATGATTGTTTCTCTAATACAAGGTAGGAATTGTAAGACAAGATTGAGTTTTCTTATGTCTTATTTGTTGATACAGACTGATTGATATGATGTGCCGAGAGAGGTTTGAGTTGAAGTCGTGACTGAGAGGACCGAATGACTGATCTCGCCAGAGTCTGAAGGTGATCTGATTTGGATCTGATAGCAGCCTGGATAGAGGGATGAAGGACCTCTATCCAGACTGACTGCTTGCCGTGAACTGATGAGTGACAGAGAGCTTTGACTGGGTCGAGGGATGAAGGATAAGGAGTGATATCCACAGTTCGTGAACACCTGCGGGAAAGGTGATATAGGACTCTAGGGAGTTTTGAGAAAACATGAACCTGTTAATCCGATAATTGGAAGGGTCGCCATCTCCTGGGATTAAGACTAGGCCAGGTGCAGGGATGTATCAACTTTCTCTCTCTCGCGGCTTCTAATACAGAGGATTATAACTACTATTTATAGATAGAATGATACAATGCTTCTCCCCTTGGAAACATACGTCCTCGTATGTTAAGAAAAGACAGAGGGGGAATGTTGAAAATGAAGTTGTTTGGAATTATACAATGCAACAAACAACACATGAATAAGAATACATAGAATTGAACATGAATATACATATATATACATGTAGAAAACGACACAGGAAACATACATATATATATATATATGTAGAAAATGACACGGAAATATGATATGAGCAATTTACACGAATTTGAATTGATACGATGAATACGTGATACAGCTGAATAGCAAGATCTATTTACACGAATTTTGAAGTAGAAGGTACATAGAAATGGGAGCGGATGACCGCGCTTCCCTGAGAATGAAGGATTAAGAAATACCTAATTTCGTGAAGATGTACTTGATGTGGAGGCTGCAGATATATTAGGGATCACGTCCGTTGAGGAAAGGTGTCTGAGAGATGACACGTTCAGCCAAGGAGGGAGAGGGTGATGATGATCCGTGATGATTTGAGTAGTGATCCACACGATATTGTGGAGGAATCAGCTGGAGTGGAAGATGAGTGTCCCACTTGAGCTGGCTCCCTGAAGGCAACACGAGTAGAGGTACTGAATGACTGCTTCTACTCTAGCTAGCTTGATTTGAACTCACTTGATGTGGAGGAGGCAGGGGGAAGGACTTCCACTTTGATTGACTGCCTGAAGAGACTGATGAGGAGGCAGGGGGAAAGTACTTCCACTTGCTGACTGCCTGAAGAGACTGATGAGGAGGCAGGGGGAAAGTACTTCCACTTGCTGACTGCCTGAAGAGACTGATGAGGAGGCAGGGGGAAAGTACTTCCACTTGCTGACTGCCTGAAGAGGATACAGCCCCGAGTGGAGGAATGAGGGGCCTCCACACGGACTGGTTACTTGAAGTAGACGATGCATTTTGAGGGAGAGAGGGTTCCCGATGATTTGATTATGTCGACGTCGAGACGGACAGGAACAGGCAATGATACTCACTCCGGTAGACTCACTTGAGCGGAGACTACTGCAGAAGGGGCGACGAAGGGTCGTAATTTCAGAGACGCAGACGAGGAATGCCAGGGGCGAGGTGGGCACGCGATGATGGCGCTCTGTGACGGGTGGGCGTGCGGTGATGGCACGCGGTGATGGGTGGCGATGGGCGGTGAAGGCGAGCTTTTGATCTGTGAAAACTTGGATTCTTTTGTCGCTTAGAAGGACATCATCCCACCGCTTGACAACAGTATTTTAGAATCGATTTGATGATTTGTTTCCTCTCTAATCCAGGCAAGGGATTGGTAAGACAATGTTGATACTTCTTGAGATCTTGATTGTTGATACCGATTGATTGATATGATGTGCCGAGAGAGGTTTGAGTTGATAGTTGTGACTGAGAGGACCGAATGACTGATCTCGCCAGAGTCTGAAGGTGATCTGATTTTTGATCTGATAGCAGCCTGGATAGAGGGATGAAGGACCTCTATCCAGCCTGACTGCTTGCCGTGAACTGATGAGTGACAGAGAGCTTTGACTGGGTCGAGGGATGAAGGATAAGGAGTGATATCCACAGTTCGTGAACACCTGCGGGAAAGGTGATATAGGACTCTAGGGAGTTTTGAGAAAACATGAACCTGTTAATCCGATAATTGGAAGGGTCGCCATCTCCTGGGATTAAGACTAGGCCAGGTGCAGGGATGTATCAACTTTCTCTCTCTCGCGGCTTCTAATACAGAGGATTATAAACTACTATTATAGATAGAATGATACACACACACACACACACACACACACACACACACACACACACACACACACACACCACACACACACACACACACACACACACACACACACACACACACACACACACACACACACCACACACACACACACACACACACACACACACACACACACACACACACACACACACACACACACACACACACCACACACACACACACACACACACACACACACACACACACACACACACACACACACACACACACACACACACACACCACACACACACACACACACACCACACACACACACACACACACACACACACACACACACACACACACACACACACACACACACACACACACACACACACACACACACACACACACACACACACACACACACACCACACACACACACACACACACACACACACACACACACACACACACACACACACACACACACACACACACCACACACACACACACACACACACACACACACACACACACACACACACACACACACACACACACACACACACACACACACACACACACACACACACACACACATATATAAATAAAGCACCACCAGTTCATACATACACACATACAGATAATAACAAAATCTTGATCCCATAAATACATACATATGCGTTAGTTAGTCCTTGAAATTTTACATCAGTCCCCATTACAAACACCTTGATGCACTTCTCCTAACTCTCCATAGATGTAGCTGTTTGGAATCACACACCAAACACGAGTAGTAACATATCCTACCTATGTATAGGTAGTTCAGTGTGGTTGTATATACGTCGCCGATCCTATTATTATTTATTCTTCTTTACAATCAATGCTATTAAGTTTTCGATATTTTTAAGTTTTTCAGTTTCCTTTGATAAATGCCATAAAAATTGCCATTTATAAAAATATGTTGCCTAAGTATGCTATAAATCATGAATACGAATGCTAAGACAATATTAAAGGTCCTGGCAATTCTTTCATGTGTACTGAGTTCGCATTCGGTCGAGTGTGCTCAACCTATCTCCTGTTCCCGCTAACACGTCGTCTTAGTAATCGTGTATCATCACCTTCATCTATCCTCCTGGTGCTACAATTCCAATCATTTCTTCTTCCTTCCTTGACGGAGAAGATATTGAGGTAAAGTAAGTGTGAGTGATGATTTTATATAAGTTAGTTATCAATGTTTTAATAGACAGGCAAGCGGCGTCACCTCAGCCTGCCATGAAGTGACTGCGTCGTGTAAAAAAAAAAAAAGCATAATATATTTTTGAAGGTTGAATATTGTTAATTGTGTTCATGTGATAAGGTAACATTGCTTATAAAAAAAAACTTGTATACGTAGGTACATATTTTTATAGGATGCCTAGCCTAGCCTATCCTAGCCTCGCCTCGCCTCACCTCGCCTCGCCTAGCCTCGCATAGCCTATACTAACCTCACATAGTCTAGCATAGCCTCATCCTTTATATTACGTGTTATCTAGGCTTTGGCAGAGACGTAAATGGAGTAATTGATGGTAAATTGACCTTAAATTAATACTAGATATAACACACTACGTTCTTATTTAACACGAGGCAGAAACATTATTTATTTATTTATTTATTTTTTTTTAACATTAATTTACATTTATATCCGTTTGCTATTTGTAGTGTTTTATCTTTAATTTGAGATATATGTTTTTTTTTTTAATTAGTTCATGTGAGTGTTTTAAAGCCTCATTTGTTTTGTTAATGAATGATTACTATTATATGAACAAAAACAATCTTTATCACCAATAGTGGGAAATATGCGGTGTGGTTTGGCGTCAAAATTTCTGGCCAGCTAAAATTTTCTTATCTAGTTGGATGTCGGATTTACGGGCAAGAACGGCACGGAATTAGTACCAATCACAGCTCGTGTTCACCCTGCTACCTCATGACGTCATTACGTACTCTTTTCACACACACACACACACACACACACACACACACACACACACACACACACACACACACACACAGACAGCCTAGTTTATTTAGTACGTAAGTGTACATGCTTCTCAGTCCGCCCCTCCCTCCCCTCCAGCCCCTCCCTGCCCCTCCAGCCTCTCCTTGCTTCCCCTCCCTCCCCTCTCCCCCTCCCTCCGTGCCCCTAGCTAGGAGGTGAGGCCTGAGTGTGAAGCTTCACTTGGAACTTAATGCTCATGAACACTGTCTCGCCCTGACAGCCTCGTCAGGTGAGGGAACATACAACACGTCTCAGCCAGTGGCCAGGGGGTAATATTTTTAACCTGACTGATGCTTAGGCTACAGTAACTTTGGGAAGAAAAATTCACCACCGCAGCTGAGTGTAAAGAATATGTATGCACCGTGCATATAAATAGAGTGAAGTCCTAAGGCAGTGTTGTGTTAGACTCAGAGGAACGTATTATGATTAAACTTTCCGGCTGGGTGAATGTTGGTTTATGCCCTTCATCACTGGAGGTGTTGGTTAGGTTGGAGTGGTAGGTAGTTGTAGTGGTGTGGAGGGAGGGAGGGAGGAAAGAGAGCGAAGGGCTGGGAATGAGAAAAGAGAAACAAAAATGAAGGAAAAGAAGGTTTATAGTTAATAGTTGCACTTGTATTTAGAGAGAGAAGAGAGAGAGAGAGAGAGAGAGAGAGAGAGAGAGAGAGAGAGAGAGAGAGAGAGAGAGAGAGAGAGAGAGAGAGAGAGAGAGAGAGTAGCAGTACTGTTTTATCATGGTTCTTGTTAATCCCGCCATCCTTGGGTCGCGGGGCGTCCGTGGGTGTAGTATCACATTGTTATCTTGATATCAGGTTCGCTGTGGTGAGTCGAGGCTGACATTCAGTGGCCACTCAGCGTTAGGAAGGTGGTGGTGTTGTCCAATCAGGAGACAGGATGCCTTTCAATAAAACCACTGCTAATGAGAATACCTGACACGTCTTACCTTTCATGCTAACATTTTCATTCTGATTTTTGTTGTCAAGTCTTGGAGTAGTAGTTAGTTTTATGTTACGTTGTGTGTGGTTAATGTCTTGTAGAACTTTGGGGTTGAATATATATCATGAACATTAACGTAAAATAAGTTAGTTGATGACAGATAAGAACAACCTTTGTGACTAGAGGCAACGCTTCCTCCAATAAGATGATGTTTTTTTTAAGTGCAGGAAAATGTAGCTACACACATTCTCACATGTTATAATGCGAGGCAATTAATAGTCTCTTAAGAGTTGTGGGAATGCTTGGTTACGTTTTAATTAAAGTTCACCTTCGTCAAGTGGGTGTGTGAAATGTATCAAATCTCACTTCAAGGATAAAAGTAATAATTTACGTGCACAGACAGACTCGTAACTATACTATTTATGACCGTGTGTTTACGGTGTAGTTATGATGCTGGATAGAGGGAGGGAAGGAGAGAGGAAGGGAGGGAGGGATGGGTGGAAGGAGAGAGGGAGGAAGGAAGGGAGGCAGCTGGTTCACCTCACTACGTAGTGTTAGCGTGGTGCTTCTTGGAATGTATTCACGTGGCAGGAAGAAGGATTCTGTTTAAGTTTCCTTTGTGAGAACAGTGAAGATGAAAGTTGGCAAGGTCAAATGTAAGACTTTCAATGAATAAATGCATAATAAACACCACCTGGTCTGCCTGCCTGCGTACCTTTCACCACTGTTTGTTAAAAAGGGTTTTAAAGGTACAACATGCTGACAAATAATAGTAATAATGTATATGACTAATGGATAGGAAAAAAATACCCAGCCATTTAATTGTAAAGATACATATGATCAATTAGGTCAGAAAAATACTTGAAATCTGTTTCAATAAATACAAGAATGACGGATAGAGATACATTGGTATGTGATTATTTTATTTTTTATATTTTTTATGCTTGCAGTTCGATATATGTTTTACTTCACTACTAGGAAGGTGTGATGGTGATGATGGTGGTGGTGGTGGTGGTGTGGTGTTGAAGGTTACGTTATGTGGCATAATATGAGTGTGATACTACAAGGATAACATCTGTTCTTAACGTTGTTGTGTGGCTTTATGGTACAGTGCTTGGCTCGTGACCTTAAGTTTGCTAGTTCGATCCTGGCTCAAGGCAGCTTATTGGTGAGAGGGGCAGCGAGCACACACTCGTTACTAACCCAAGCTACTAACCCAAGCATAACTATATAGTCTATAGTTACCTAGTTCGGGGGATTATTTAATCACCTTTAATCCTAACGATGTGTAGCGAGAGAGTGTACAAGATTACTGGTAGTAGTTAGTTCTAGTAAAGTAATGCAGTTCGTAGTACATATATATAAGAAAATAAGAAGGCTGCAAGAGGCTAGTTGACCTACACAAGGCAGCTCCTGTAACTAATACTTGCTCTTCTATTTAGTTATAGCAAATTAGATTATTATTTGTGCTACGGATATCTTCTTTAACGTGTATACAAAGTGAAATGAGAGCGAAAAAATCTTGAATAATTTCCTGGTTACATTTATTTTCTATTTATTTATATTTTTTAACCTACTAATTAAAGGCCTTTTAAGGATATTAATCTATGAAATATACATAATAATTTCTTGTAATACTGTATAATACGTAAAGCTGTAATACTTATTAGCGTACGTAGTGTATGTTAGTGTATGTATATATGTATGTATGTATGTATGTATGTATGTATGTATGTATGTGTTTGGAGGAGCGTGCTGGTACTACCTCACAAGGCCGCTAGATAACGAAGGAGGGAAGAATTGTACTTTATACGACTTTTATTTTTTGTTATTATTTTTTGTTATAATATTGTCACCGGTGTGGTGGTAGGCTCAGGCAGGATCCACGCCGAGCCAGGTCTGATTGGCCCGCCCTTACCTCCACCTCCCCTCCCTCTTTCCGTTCCCTCCACCCTCCCTCCCTCGCTCCCTCCCTCCCTACCTCCCTACCTCCCTTCCCTCCCTTTCCTCCCTTTCCTCCCTCCCTCCTTCCTTCCCTCTCTCCCTCCCTTCCTTCCTTCCCTCCCTCCACCTACCCGCCGCTACCCACTCGCCTCGCGTGATAACTTTTAGCTGAAGTGAGAAAAATAATTGTCCTTCTATATATTTGCTTGTCAGACTCGCATCTTCTGACTATTAATGTTGTCCTGAAGTATGGAAACTCTAAAAAGAGAACTATTGAAATATTGTCTTGAATTTTCCTCCTTCCTTCCGTCTAATCCAACCTTGTAGTTTGTGCATGTGTGTGACGCCTGTAATGTACTCTCTATTACTTGTGACCTGGCTTCTAAAACATGGCTAAAGATATTATAGTTTTTATCAATCACACTGATATTTCAACACAAACTCATCTTAACGTATACAATTTTGAGCATTACACTAATTACTTAAAGGTGAATTATATTATTATCTTTTATTGCAAAGTTACGCGCGCATTACAGGATAAATATAGTGTGATGTTAGCAGTGGAAATACAATAGTTACAGCGTGTTATGTTATGTAAAAACTTTATGGAAGGTAATGCAGAATTATAATATTGAAGCGTTACAATACTTTATTTATTCATTTATATTTTTTTTATTTGTGGCTGACTCAATGTAACTCAATACAATTACTTTGGTGTGAGTAGAAGGGAACATTTTTGACTTTATAAGTAATTTGCCATAACTTACACATTAGAAAAATATTGAAGTAATTTTCCATAACTTACACGTTGGAAAAACATTTGTAACTAATTTTTCATAACTTGCAAGAAAGAGTGAGAAAAAAAAAATTTGGTGATATTTTAAAACTGAAGATTAAATTTACTTTGTCACACACATGTAATTATATATATATAGATTTTTTTTAATTAGTCTTCTCTTAAGTCATGATACACCAGGCCGATAAGTCAGTCAGTCAGTCAGTCAGTTGCATCACTCGCTCATTACTCTCAAGGATCAAGAGTTATATAAAAAAAATAAACCATTGCATTATAACCTTCCTTTCTGTTAATTAATTAATATTATTCTACTTGATTATTCCCTTCGGGCGCCAATTAGATCTCCTGTCTTTCCTCTTCCTCTTTTTTTATATATATGTATATATGTATTATTTTTTTCGTTGAGAGAGAGAGAGAGAGAGAGAGAGAGAGAGAGAGAGAGAGAGAGAGAGAGAGAGAGAGAGAGAGAGAGAGAGAGAGAGAGAGAGAGCAAAAAAAATGAAGGTTAGTTCTCCGTTACACAAGCAGAGGGAGAGTGTGTAAGGTATCCGTAGGTATTTTTGCTTGTATTGACACCAGGAGGAAGGGGGAAGGAAGGGGAAAAGGAAGGGGTAGAGGGGGGATAGGAGAAGGAAGGGAGAAGAGAGGGGGAGTAGGGGAAGGAAGGGAGAAGACAGGGGGTAGGGGAAGGAAGGGGGGAAGGGGAAAGAAGGGGAGTAGGGGAAGGAAGGGGAGTAGGGGTCAAAGAGGCTGAGTGAAAAATCCAAACTCTGAAACAAATGGGAGAAATCTATACCGAGAGAGAGAGAGAGAGAGAGAGAGAGAGAGAGAGAGAGAGAGAGAGAGAGAGAGAGAGAGAGAGAGAGAGAGAGAGAGAGAGAGAGAGAGAGAGAGAGAGAGCCCCCCCCCGTAGGTTCGTTAGCTGATGTAATCCGAGTGTTTCCTTTTGTATTGTACAGGATACGAAGCCGTTAGGGTTGTTTTAGCTGACATGGGGAAGGAAAGACTATGACTGACTGACTGACTGACTGACTGGCTGACTGGCTGACTGACTGACTGACTGACTGGCTGACTGACTGACTGACTGACTGACTGACTGACTGACTGACTGACTGACTGGCTGACTGGCTGACTGACTGACTGACTGACTGGCTGACTGACTGACTGACTGACTGGCTGACTGACTGACTGGCTGACTGACTGACTGGCTGACTGACTGACTGACTGACTGACTGACTGACTGACTGACTGACTGGCTGACTGGCTGACTGACTGACTGACTGACTGACTGACTGACTGACTGACTGAGCTGACTGACTGACTGACTGACTGACTGACTGACTGACTGACTGACTGACTGACTGACTGACTGACTGACTGACTGACTGACTGACTGACTGACTGACTGACTGACTGACTGACTGACTGACTGACTGACTGACTGACTGACTGACTGACTGACTGACTGACTGACTGACTGACTGACTGACTGACTGACTGACTGACTGACTGACTGGCTGACTGACTGACTGACTGACTGACTGACTGACTGACTGACTGGCTGGTTAAGTGATTGTTTAGCTTTAGCGGTAATTTTTTTTTTTATGTAATTTTTTTTTAGTTTTGGTCAGCGATTTGTTGTTTCCTAGAGGTGTGTGTGTGTGTGTGTGTGTGTGTGTGTGTGTGTGTGTGTGTGTGTGTGTGTGTGTGTGTGTGTGTGTGTGTGTGTGTTTATCGTGATTATAAATGCCTGTATACGTCTCAGCATTATTTATTTATTTATCTATTTATTTTTGTATAGAAACTTATTATTTTATTCTGTTATATGTGTAATTGCGTAAACATTTTCATGACTGGCTACTTGACTGTTGACTTAACTACCGAACTACTCTCTCTCTCTCTCTCTCTCTCTCTCTCTCTCTCTCTCTCTCTCTCTCTCTCTCTCTCTCTCTCTCTCTCTCTCTCTCTGTCTTCCTCTTTCTCCCCTCCTTCCCTCCCTCCCTCCCTCCCTCCCTCCCTCCCTCCCTCTTTCCCTCCCTCCCTCCCTCCCTCCCTCCCTCCCTCCCTCCCTCCCTCCCTCTTTCCCTCCCTCCCTCCCTCTTTCCCTCCCTCCCTCCCTCTTTCCCTCCCTCCCTCCCTCCCTCCCTCCCTTCCTCCCTCTAAGCTACAATACTATGGCGTGCTTGGTGACTGTAATAATTACTGTGAATTGCAAATGATCCCACCCTGGAAAGAGAGTGAAATACATATAGATGTTTTTAAATTAAATAAAAGGAAAGAATGTTACGCAGCAAGAGAATTAAAAGAGTTCTATGATAGAAAAATAGAAAATATGGCGAGAGACTATGTGGCGCAAATATACTGCGACGCCTCTGTGATGCCGAGTGGACGAACGGGGTGTGGAGTGGTGATAAGAGAGGAACAGGGGGTTGAAGACGAACACAGCTACAGGCTGCCAGACGGCATATCGTCCACTCAAGCGGAGCTTTGTGCATTGTTAAAAGGTCTTCAAATTGTGCAGCACGGAGAAGGTGACGTCTGTCTATATAGTGACAGTCGTGGAGCGTTGGAATCCCTTAGAAGTAAAAACCCCGTGCATAAAGAAATAATATCAAAATGTAAATTCATTAAAGAAAAAATTAACAAAAATGGAAGAAAGATAAACTTCGTTTGGCTGCCTTCGCATGTTGGCATAAGTGGAAACGAAAGAGCAGACACATTGGCAAAAATAGGTACACAAAAAGAAAGTATTGACATAAATAATCATATTATTACATTAAGCCAAATAA